>PVKV010024671.1:0-30933 GCA_004027835.1 Alouatta palliata
TTCAAGCAATTCTCCTGCCTCAGCCTCCCGAGTAGCTGGGACTACAGGCGCGCGCCACCACGCCCAGCTAATTTTTGTATTTTTAGTAGAGACGGGGTTTCACCATGTTGACCAGGATGGTCTCGATCTCTTGACCTCGTGATCCACCTGCCTCAGCCTCCCAAAGTGCTGGGATTACAGGCGTGAGCCACCGCGCCCGGCCTTGTTCATCGTACTCTTGTGGCAAGATGGCTAGCAAGTGCACCCTTCCTGCAGTCCAGGAAGTAAAAAGTGCGTTGCTAAGAACTCCTTTGTCTCAGTGCTAATTTTTATTTGTGGCACCGAGCATCTATTTCCAACAGCCATCCTCTGAGACACTCAAAGTCCACATTTCTCCACAGCTCCTTGGCAGCTGTCTCTCCGTACTTGTGCAAATGAAATTCAAATTCTTTGCATATCTGTTTATCCTGCTTCTCATCGCGATTGCAGGAAGGTGAGAGCACCTGGCTGCTGAGGAATTCTAGAAGAATCCTGTCAAGTCCAGAAGTCTTAGTAAAATCGCCCTGGAGATTATAATCTCAGTTACTCAGAAAGGGAAATTAGGAAAGCGACTCCGGTGATTTGTTCCAGGATCGGATGTAAAACCCGCCTCCACCTTTGATGGGAAATTCCAAAAACCTCGGAATCCCCCTTCAGAGCCACTTCGGCGACTGTCAGTCTCTTTCCAGTCTAGAGAGGGAGACGACTGTCGCTCAAACCTGCAGCCAAAAATCGAGAAGCATTGCCACTGGGTCCCGCCCCTTACTTGATCAGTCAAAGAAAAAAGGCCCAGCAGGGCGCCCCGCCTGTAATCCCAGCACTTTGGGAGGCCGAGGCGGGCGGATCACGAGATCAATTAACCGAGACCAACCTGGCCAACATGGTGAAACCCCGTCTCTACTAAAAATACAAAAATTAGCCGAGCGTGGTGGCAGACACATGTGATCCCAGCTACTTAGGAGGCTGAAGCAGGAGAATTTCTTGAGTCTGGGAGGCGGAGGTTGCAGTGAACAGAGATCACACCACTGCACTCCCGCCTGGGCAACAGAGTGAGACTCTGTCTCAAAAAAAAAAAAAACCAAAAAAAAAAAATTAACTATTTAAAAAAATTATTTTAAAAAACATAGTTCATCCTTTTCCTTTTTTTTTTTTGTTTTTGAGATGGAGTCTCGCTCTTGCCCTCTGAGCTGGAGTGCAATGGTGCGATCCCGGATCACCGCAACCTCCGCCTCCTGTGTTAAAGCGATTTTCCTGCCTCAGCCTCCCCAGTAGTGGGGATCACAGGCGCACGCCACCCCGCCCGGCCAATTTTTGTATTTTTAGTAGAGACGGAGTTTCACCATCTTGGCCAGGCTGGACTTGAACTCCTGACCTCAAGTGATCTGCCTGCCTCAGCTTCTCAAAATGTTGCGATTATAGACTTGAGCCACCACACCTCACTCCATCCTTTTCCTTGACTCATTCCAGCTTAGACCAAGAACCCCAAGTGCAAGTTCAGGCTGCCAAACTCTAAGGCCTCTGATATGGTTTGGATGGGTGTCCCCTCCAAAGCTCATGTTGAAACATGATTCCTGACGTTGGACGGGGCCTGATGGGAGGTGATTGGATCATGGGGGGTAGATCCTTCATGAATAGCTTAGCAACATCTTGGTGATAAGTGAGTTTTGCTCAGTTAGTTCCTGCAAGATCTGGTTGTTTAAGAATCCAGGGCATCCTCCTTCTCTCTGTCACTCTCTCTCCAAGTGACATGCCTGCCCCTGCTTCACCTTCCGCTATGAATGAGAGCTCCCTGAGGCCTCACCAGAAGCCAAGCAGACGTCCGCACCATGCTTCCTGTACAGCCTGCAGAACAATGAGCCAATTAGACCTCTTTTCTTTATAAATTATCCAGTGTCAGTATTTCTTTTATAGCAATGCAAAAACAGACTAACAGCCTCCAACTATGTCCTCTTCCCAAAGAATGCCCTTGTAATGATTCAAAGCCTGGGCCAGGAATTCAGTGTTTTACCGATGGGTAAACCATGGCTTATCCATTAAAGGTTGCCGCATAATTTATCTTTTGTTACCCACAGTCTCTCTCTTTTTCTTCCTCCTTTCAGAATCACTGATGCAAGCGCTCACACAGTTACTAAGGGATTTATCATCAATCAACATTTTTTCTCTTTTCTCATATGCCTGGGACTTAGACAACTAATTCAGCTGTTTTAGAGGATTTAAAAGGTTAAAGTACAAATCTAGCACATCTCACAACGCTCTGCTTCTGAGTCAGCAGGGTTTTTTTGTTTTGTTTTTTGTTTTCTGAGACAGAGTCTTTTTTTTTTTTTAAGATGGGGTTTCACCATGATGGCCAGGCTGGTCTTGAACTCCTGACCTCAGGTGATTCACCCACCTTGGCCTCCCAAAGTGCTAGGATTACAGGCGTGAGCCACCGCACCCGGCCTGAGACAGTCTTACTCTTTTACCAAGGCTGGAGTGCAATGGCACAATCTCAGCTCACTGCCACCTCTGCCTCCCAGGTACAAGCGATTCTCCTGCCTCAGCCTCCCGAGTAGCTGGGATTACAGGTGCCTGCCACCAAGTCTTGCTAATTTTTGTATTTTTGGTAGAGACGGAGTTTTGCTGTGTTGGCCTGGCTGGTCTCAAATTCTCGACCTCTGGTGATCTGCCTGCGACGGCCACCCAAAGTGCTAGGATTAAAGGCGCGAGCCACCACACCAGGCCTAGGGTTAGCAGTTTTTAATCTTGTTCTTTTTTGTAGTGAGGAATCAATTGGGGCTTTTTGAAGCTTATGACAATGAGAGTAGGCAAAGGGTGTAAAAGTTGCTCCCGGCATTGGAAAGATCAGAGAGATTAAAAAGCAGGACGGATGTTTGTGTTAGAGGCATTTCAACTACAGTGACTCCATCTTGAATAGGGACTGGGTAAAATGAGGTTGAGACTGGCTGGGCTGCATTCTTAGGAGGTCAGACATTCTTAGTCACGGGATGAGATAGATAGGAGATCACAAGATACACGTCACACCGGGTGTGGTGGCTCACGCCTGTAATCCCAGCACTTTGGGACCCCGAGACGGGTGGATCATCTGAGGTCAGGAGTTCAAGATCAGCCTAGCCAACATGGTGAAACCGCATCTCTACTGAAAATACAAAAATTAGCCGGACGTGGTGGCGCACGCCTGTAATCCCAGCTACTTGGGAAACTGAGGCTGGAGAATTGCTTGAACTGGGGAGGTGGAGGTTGCAGTGAGCTGAGATTGCGTCACTGCACTCCAGACCAAGCCACAGAGTGAGACTCCGTCTAAAAAAAAAACAAGATACAGGTCACAAAGACCCAGCTGATGAAACAGAATGCAGTAAAGAAGCCAGCCAAAACCAAGATGGCAACAAAAGTAACCTCTAGTAGTCCTCACTGCTCATTATATACTAATTATAATACATTAGCATGCTAAAAGACCTTCCCACCAGTGCCCTGACTGCTTAGAAATGCCATGGCAACATCCGGAAGTTACCTTATATGGTCTAAAAGGGGGAGGAACCCTCAGGGTCCAAAAAATCTCCACCCCTTTCCTGGAAAGCATGAATAATTCACCCCTCGTTTAGCATATGATCAAGAGATAACCATAATAGCAGCCACCCAGCAGCTCTTGGGGCTGCTCTGCCTATGCAATAGCCGTAGACGGAGTCTCGCTCTGTTGCCCAGGCTGGAGTGTGCAGTGGTGACACCTCGGCTTACTGTAACCTCCTCCTCCTGGGTTTAAGCAATTCTCCTGCCTCAGCCTCCTGAGTAGCTGGGACTACAGGCACCTACCACCACGTCCAGCTATTTTTTTTTTTAAGTTTTAGTAGAGACGGGGTTTCACTGTTTTAGCCAGGATGGTCTTGATCTCCTGACCTCGTGATCTGCCCGCCTCGGCCTCCCCAAGTGCTGGGATTACAGGCGTGAGCCACCGAGTCCGGCCAGGAATAGCCATTCTTTTGTTTCTTTACTTCTTTAATAAACTTGCTTTCACTTTACTCTGGACTCACCCTAAATTCTTTATTCCATGAGATCCCAGGACCCTCTCTTGGGGCCTAGATCGGGACCCCTTTCCGGTGGCAGTAACGGAAGGTCTAAAGTGTACTCAGAGGATAGTGTTGCATTCGTGCTGGTCTCCATGGCAGTCCTCACATGTCCTGTTGACTGTATTTATTTATTTATTTTTTGAGAGAGGGTCTCACCCTGTCACCCAGGCTGGAGTGCAGTGGCGGGATCACTGATCTCTGCAGCCTCGAACTCCCAGGCTCAAACAATCCTCCCACCTTAGCTTCCTGCATATGTGCCACCACACTCAGCTCATTTTTTTTCCCTCTTTTTGGTAGAGACAGGGCCTCATGATGTCGCCTAGGCTGGTCTTGTACTCGGGCTCAAGCCATCAGCCCACCTCAGCCTCCCAAAGCACTGGGATTTTAGGCATGAGCCACTGTGCCCGGTCTTGACTGGTATTTAAAGGAAAGCTTAAAGTTAAACATTGTGTTCACAGAAGGAGAAGAGTGCACCTTACCGAGCGTTAGGAGTTACACAGGTTACAAAATGATTTGCAAATTGGTTTATACAAAAACATGGCATTTTCTGGATTATCACATACTGAGTGGGCACAAAGAATAGTTCTGTGCTGGCACCTGCTAACTGGGAACCAGAGGCTTCACCCTGACCCCTTCTCACACACACACACACACACACACACACACACACAGACACACACCAGCTTTCTCAAGATCTCAAGGCAGGGTTGGGTGTGGTGGCTCACGCCTGTAATCCTAGCACTTTGGGAGGCCAAGGCAAACGGATTCTTTGAGCTCAGGAGTTCAAGACCAACCTGGGCAGCGTGGCAAAACCCCATCTCTACTAAAAATACAAAAATTAGCCAGGTGTGGTGGTGCACGCCTGTAGTCCTAGCCACTCAGGAGGCTGAGGCAGGAGGATAGCTTGAGCCCAGGAGTTCAAGGCTACAGTGAGCGATGATCACAGCGCCACTGTACGCCAGCCTGGGTGACAGAGTAAGACCCTGTCCCCCTAGATCCTCCCCCAAAAAACTCAAGGCAAATAGCACACCCAGGGTCATGAATGACATGGTCTCTACCCTTAGCTGAGCTCAAGAGCAGGAAGAAACAGGGTCTGCATGCCCTGCCATTTCGCATAGGCACAGTACTCCCAAGCGTAGGATATGAAAGACAAACAGTCAAACACAGTCAGACCCAGGCACAGGTGGAGAAACTTTTACAGGTTCGTCGTACTTATCTTACCTGCTCGTTGTTTCAGGGATGTCAGGCAATGAGTATCACTGTCTCAGAGTCAAGGGCTAGTGAAATCAGAACCACGGCAGGTGATAACATTTGGGTCCAGAAGAGAGGCTTGGCAAGAAAGGTGTTTGGGCCACCAAAGGGAATAGGTAGGTTTCTCATTTAGGCAGATGCCATTTAGACAGGCAGAGCGGAATCATTCATCACAGTGCTTGGCTGGGGGTGGAGACACACATCACTTCTGGCTGGGGGCATTTGTGAATTTATAAATATACCCATGCATCTCACAGGAACCTCTTCTTCTTGCCAAACTGCCCTCCAGCCTCTAATGTTAGAAACGAGAGAGGCCAATGTTAGGCTAATTCTCTTTCCCTTTTAAGGAAATGCTCTTGCCCTTGGAAGCTTGCAACATTTCCTCTTTCTTTTCTTTCTTTTTTTTTTTTGAGATGGAGTCTCCCTCTTGTCACCCAGGCTAGAGTGCAGTGGCACGATCTTGTCTCACTTGCAACCTCCACCTCCCGGTTCAAGCAATTCTCCTGTCTCAGCCTCCCAAGTAGCTAGGATTACAGGCACCCGCCACCACGCCTAGCTAATTTTTGTATTTTTAGTAGAGATGTGGTTTTGCCATGTTGGTCAGGCTGGTCTCAAACTCCTGACCTCAGGTGATACTCCCGCCTTGGCCTCCCAGAATGCTGGGATTACAGGCGTGAGCCACCACGGCCAGCAAGGACACTTACTATTGATTTATTAAAGTTCCCATCTGGTCCTTTCCTCATTCTCCTTTAGCAGGGGACAGTTCTGGGTGTCTCCCTTCCTTTGGTTGTGCAGTCTGCCTAAATTAGCCATTCTCTTTTAACCTGCTCACAGCTTTGTACTTCCTCAGCAACCAGGTCTGGCGTCTACGCTTTTCAAGAAGTGACGTATGGCCAGGCACGGTGGCTCACACTTGTAATCTCGCATTTTGGGAGGCTGAGGCAGGCAGATCACTTGAGCCCAGGAGTTTGAGACCAGCCTGGACAACATGGCGAAACACCATCTCTACAAAAAAAATACAAAAAAAGGAGCTGAGTATGGTGGTGTACACCTGTAATCCCAGCTACTCAGGAGGCTAAGGCGGGAGGATGATTGAGCCTGGGAGGTCAAAGTTACAGTGAGCACTGATGGCACCACTGCCCTCCAGCCTGGCTGACAGAGTAAGAGCTTGCTTTAAAAAAAAAAAAAAAAAAAAAAAAGTGATGTAAGATATAATGGCTTCCAGGCCGGGCGCGGTGGCTCACGCCTGTAATCCCAGCACTTTGGGAGGCCGAGGCGGGTGGATCACGAGGTCAAGAGATCGAGACCATCCTGGCCAACATGGTAAAACCCCGTATCTACTAAAAATACAAAAAAATTAGCTGGGCGTGGTGGTGCACGCCTGTAGTCCCCGCTACTCGGGAGGCTGAGGCGGGAGAATTGCTTGAACCCGGGAGGCGGAGGTTGCAGTGAGCCAAGGTCACACCACTGCACTCCAGCCTGGCACCTGGTGACGGAGTGAGACTCTGTCTCAAAAAAAAAAAAAAAAAAAAAAACTCTGTTTATCCCTGCATCTCTGTATCAGTCTCTCAAGATTCAAAGTCCCAGGAGCATCCAGGTGGCAGACTCTGCCTTGTGCTTGTGTTCTCGCTGCCTGCTTCCCTGGCAGGAGGGGGACCCTTCCCTCCACGTATTCAACAGTTGCAAACGTTATCATGTTGTGCGACCGTCACCACTATCTCCAGGACTCTCATCATGCACGATGGAAACCTCGTACTCATTCGACACTAGGCCAGACACAGTGGCTCACGCCTATAATCCTAGCACTTTGGGAAACCGAGGCAGGTGGATCACTTGAGCCCAGGAGTTTGAGACCAGCCTGGCCAACATGGTGAAACCCCATCTCTACAAAAAATACAAAAAAAAATTAGCCAGGCATGGTGGTGTGTGCCTGTGGTCTCGGCTACTCCTTGGGAGGCTGAGGTGGGAGGATCACTTGAGCCTGGGAGGTTGAGGCTGCAGTGAGCTGTGGTCATGCCCCTGCACTCCAGCCTGGAGGACAACAGAGCAAGAGTCCATCACTAAAAAGAAAAATTAAAAATAAAAAAATGCATAAACTTAAAATTGAATTTAGCAAGATCTTACTACCCAGATAATTAAATAAGCCATTGCATTTCTATATGTCAGTAATGAAAAATAAGAAAATGAAATTTTAAAAACAAGGTTGTTTACAATAATATCAAAAAGCACCACACGGAGGGTGGGAGGAGGCGTAGCACTGTTCCCACGGCCGTCCAGTTGGAGCCACGGTGAGCCCTGCGAAGGGGAAGGTGGAATTAGAAGATCACGAGATGATGGAGTAGAAGGATTTATCTTGGTGACTTTGGGATACTGGTTCCATTGTAGGTTTAATTATGCAAAGCAAAGAATCCAGGAAAGAATTGCCAGAGAAGGAATGAAAAATAAGGTATGCGTAAGTACCCACCTTGATCCTGAAAGAAAACAAATCAATGGCAACAGCCGCAATTGAACAATCCTGAGCACAGAAAACCAGTCCCCTGAGGTCAGCGTGAGCAAAGCTAAGATCAACCATAGAAAACGTTTTATCTGCAATAAGTTCTTAATCAAGTAAATAAAGCATGTTTAAGTTGTTAGGAAAAAAAAAAAAAAGCACCAAATGCCTAGGAATACATTTTCGGAAAAATAAGCAAAATTGCATACTGAAAACTATGAAATATTGTTGAGAAATTAAAGAACTCAAATGCATGGAACTGTATACAATGTTTCTAGGTATCTCATTTACCCAAATTAATCTATACTGTGATCTAACCAAATCCCAACAGGATTTTTCTAGAAATAAGCTGATTCTAAAACATTTGGAAATGCAAAAGGCCAAGAATAGCCAAGGCGATACTTAAGAAATTCCACAAAGCTAGAGGCCTTACCTCACCAGATATCCAGATGTTGACATACCCACAGTAATGAAGGCAACGTGGTATTTACACAACGATAGACTGACCCAAGCAAAGCAGTAGCGTCCAGACAAGATGAAGGAAACCAAGAGAATGGTCCCCAGAAGAACTACCCTGAAAGAATAACTAAAGGAAGTTGTTTGAACAGGAAGGAAATGATGAAAGAAGAAAACATGGAACCTGGGAAATAAAACAATGGAGCACGGGGGCTCATGCCTGGAATCCCAGCACTTTGGGAAGCCAAGGCAGATGGATCACTTGAGGCCAGGAGTTCGAGACCAGCCTGGCCAACATGGTGAAACCCTGTCTCTACTAAAAATAGAAAACTTAGCCAGACATGGTGGCATGCACCTGTAATCCTAGCTACTCTGGAGGTTGAGGCGAGAGAATCGCTTGAACCCAGGAGGCAGAGGTTACAGTGAGCCGAGATCCTGCCACTGCACTCCAGCCTGGGTAACAGAGTGAGACCCTGTCTCAAACAAACAAACAAAAACAAAAACAGAATGCTAAAAATAAAAGAATCCACAGGAAGGCAGGAGAAAAAGGTGATGGTGGAGCTGGTGGAGGTTGGGGGTGGGGAAGAAAGAGCAAGCCAGGCAAAGAGGAATGCAGGAGCAGGAATGGGGCGAGAAAACAGGCATAGGTGGGGCCTGCAAGACAGTAGGTGATGCTGTTGCAGAAACTATAAGGCAGGACTCTCATTAGAGCAGCGGCCAGGGCTGGCTCACTGGGAGCCTTGGATGAGAGGCATCAGAGTTTAGGCTTATTTTCTAGATGCTGGGCCTGAAGACAAAATTCGACTTGGAATTCCCAGTGAGAATTTTGTTTTTCAAAATCAGTAGTCCCCAGCTACTCTCCTTGCTATTTCATCTGCCCAGAGTCAGCCACTTTCAAATCTTCCAGCTGAGCCTTTGGCATTTACCTCCATACTTGTAAATTACATGCGTGCATTGATAATTATGTGTTAGATTGTAGACTTACCTACTGTCGTCTCCCAGGGAAAACGAGGATCCGGTTCCTATCCTGCCCTACTTTCCCACACGTGTGCACATCTCCTACACACGTTTTTCCTCTGCTCTCATGCAACAACAATCAACACAGAAGACTTCCGTGACCAGATGTGTGCAGATCTCTCCCCACCAACAAGCACGCAATCAATTCTGCAGCGGACACCAGCTGGGTGTCCTTCCAAGGCCATCTGCCTGGAGACAGCATCAGATCATGGGTTGAGGGCTCAGTCCCACAAGACTGCTCCCTCCCCACTTCCAATGCCCATCGCAACCCCCAGGGGTCGTATTACCTGTGCTACTGACTAACTGGCTATAAATTTGGGTTGCCATGACTCACTCTTCAAGTTCAATTAAGTTGCTAGAGTGGCTCACAGAGGCAGGAAATGCTGTTTACCAGTTTATTATAAAGGATGTTACAAAGCATACAGATAAAGACATGCACGTGGTGAGGTATGGGGTGCCCTTCCTGGGCACACCACCCTCCCAGAACCTCCACATGCTCCGATATCCAGAAGCTCCCCAAACTCTGTCCTATTGGGCTTTCTATGAAGACTACATTGGATAGGCATGATTAGCAACCATGTAGAAATGAGATTAAACAAAAATGGCTTGGCTGGGCACAGTGGCTCACACCTGTAATCCCAGCTACTTGGTAAGCTGAGGCAGGAGAATTGCTTGAACCTGAGAGGCAGAGCTTGCAGTGAGCGGAGATTGCACCACTGCACTCCAGCCTGGGCAACAGGAGGGAAACTTCATCTCAAAAAAAAAAAAATCAGTTTCTCATTTAGGATAAAATAACATTTTTTCCCCAAAATGTTGACATTTTTAAGAAGTTAAAAGAAAATCTTCCCATGAACGAGTCTATAGAAAAATATAAAAAAGCTTTTTAAACCCTGAAAAGCAGTAGGCTCTAATTGCGTGAATCACAAATGTTAATAATCCATTTTCCGACTGATCTAGAATATCCCGTTCATATTCAAAATTAAGTCATCAACTGTATTTTCTTTTTCCAAACTCGGATTCTACTCAGCTTCAATTCAATGCATAAATTTGTATTTTTATAAACTCTTGAAATACAACTGAAACAATTTTCATCATTGCTTTCTTCATAAAATAATTAATCATCTAAAAATGGTTTTGATTGAAATGACAAAACCAGTCTGTGATACATAATTAGAAGGTCTAATACATTTTGATTAGAAACCTGCTTGACATTCATGCTATTTCAGATACTGAGAAATAAATTGGTTTTAGTAAAAATATGTTTTTACAAAATGCTTACACATGTTTTAGAACATAAAGGACTTGAAATTTCGATCTGTTGGTTTTGCAAATTCATAATCCATAGTCCATCTTATGTGAAAAGCATGTATATATACTTTTAAAGACTTTGATTCAAGTTAATGATAACTTTATAGTTTTTTTTTTTTTTCTTTATTTTGAGACGGAGTTTCGCTCTTGTTACCCAGGCTGGAGTGCAATGGCGCGATCTCGGCTCACTGCAACCTCCGCCTCCTGGGTTCAAGCAATTCTCCTGCCTCAGCCTCCCGAGTAGCTGGGACTACAGGCACATGCCACCATACCCAGCTAATTTTTGTATTTTTAGTAGAGACGGGGTTTCACCATGTTGACCAGGATGGTCTCGATCTCTTGACCTCGTGATCCACCCGCCTCGGCCTCCCAAAGTGCTGGGATTACAGGCGGGAGCCACCGCGCCCGGCCTTATAGTTTTAAAATATCTAATGAAGCATATTTCAGCTAAAAAGAAAACTTTAGGTTTTTATTAGAGAAAATTTCAAACATACAAAAGTAGAGAGAATATTGTAATGAATATTGTTTTTTATAATTACAGAATTTCTTTTGCCAGAGTTTTTTTGTCTCATGTGTATTTGAATTATCATCTTCTTTCAGCCTGAAGATTCCTTTAGTATGTCTTGTAATGTATGCCTGCTAGCAATAAATCATCTTACTTTTTGGTTACTTAGAAGTGTCTAGGCACATGCCACCATGCCTAGCTAATTTTTGTATTTTTAGTAGAGACAGGGTTTTGCAATGTTGACCAGGCTGGTCTCGAACTCCTTACCTCAGGTGATCTGTTTGCCTTGGCTTCCCAAAGTGCTGGGATTATAGGCGTGAGCCACCGTGCTCAGCCTAGTAGATTTTCTCGGATAGATGCTTGTTCACTTGCTGTATGCCCTTAAGATCATTTTCACAGACTTGAAGCGGTTGTCTTTCTATACTTTCTCTCCATTTCACTGGGAAGTGAGGCTGCAGAGTTCCTCCTGCTGGAAGTCCTGATCTCTTGCAATGGTTTTTTTTCTGAGACACAGTCTCACTCTGTTGCCCAAGCTGGAGTGCAATGGCGTAATCTCGGCTCACTGCAATCTCTGCCTCCCAGGTTCAAGCAATTCTCCTGCCTCAGCCTCCTGAATAGTTGGGATTACAGGCGCCTGCCCCCAGGCCCAGCTAATTTTTGTATTTTTAGTAGAGACAACGTTTCACCATGTTGGTCAAGCTGGTCTCAAACTCCTGACCTCAGGTTATCCTCCCACCTCGGCCTCCCAAAGTGCTGGGATTACAAGCATGAGACACTGTGCCTGGCCTGCTTGTTTCTTTCCTTTTCTTATCGATACATAATATAATATTTTTTCATATTTATGGGGTACACGTGACATTTTGTTATATGCATAAGATGTGTTTCTCCATTTCTTTTTATGGTTGTATTCGAAATGCCTAAGGACATTTATTTTTTTAAGTTAATTAAACAAGTCAGGCCTGGTACAGTGGCCAAAGGCAAAAATAAAAATAAATTAGCCAGGTATAGTGATGGGTGCCTGTACTTCTGGCTACTTGGGAGGCTAAGGCAGGAGGATCGCTTGAGCCCAGGAGTTTAAGACTTTAGGAGCCATGATTGCACCACTGCACTACAGGCTGGACAACAGAGTGAGACTCTGACTCAGAAAAAATAAGAAAGAAAGAAAAAAGTAACACATCTCCAGGGATGGCCTTTAAAAATAGCTGAATAGGTGTGCAGCTGATACAGATCTGAGCCTCAGATGGAGACCAGTTCAGGAGTCACAAACAGAAAGCTGGTTGTTGAAACTGTGAGAGCAAAGAGTCGCAAGCTGGAGGTATTTGGAGCTCAGATGCAGCAGGATTAGAACTGGAAAATGTGGGCCTCCTTTGGAAGGATGATGGTTGCTAGTGGCTTCGGCAGGTACAATTTCAATGGCGTGATAGGCAAGTAAGTCAGATGCAAAAAGAAGTGGAAAGAGAATAGTCATCTCTCTACCAAGAACTTGGATGAAAGAAAAAGAGAGTAGCTGTGAAGGGGGCCAGCTCAAGGAGGTTTTTTCTTTGTTTTGTTTTGCTTTTAGGATGGGCTATTTGGGGCATGCTCATAGGCTGTGATAAGGACCTTGCAGAGGGGACTGGGAGGGCTGCGGAAGAGTGGGAGGCCACAGTGAAGAGGCTGGCTCTCCCTGGGAGGACGAGAGTCTGGAGCAATAAGGTGAGGGCGTGTGGGCATGCTGTGAGCAGAGGGACTCACTGCCCTTTTGTTCCAGGCTCTTTTCAAGAACGTTGGTATAGCAGACTGCCTTGGAAGATAAAGTCCCTCCCTCTGGAGCAGAGGGCAGATTTCCTCACCGTCCAACATAATTAAGATAATGTCTCCTTCCTGGACAAGGGCAGGTTTCCTTGCAGCCCATTATGAAAGATTCTGGTTCCCTTATCTCAGGGTTTCTCAGCTGTGTGTGCAACACCCACCTGGGCCTCTCTCGCTCTCATGGGACTTGAGGAGTAAACAGAAGTGACACAAACATGATGCCTATGTTGCTTGCTGTGCCATGAGTAATAAAGTCCGTTGTCTCTGATCCATTAGTCTTGTGTCTTCTACCAGCACCCACAGAACTATGGCAGGCTCATCATTTAGCTTGTAAGTGGAGCAAAATCTGCTCTACTTACTACTCCAGGTGGGTGGATAGGAGACTTTGATGTGAGGGGAGTACTGCCATTTGAAATGAAAGTCTTGACACCATAAATTCCAAGTAGTGCCCATCTGCAGGGAAGCAAGTGAGCCTGAGCAGTCTTGGGGTGAAGGAAAGAACTGGCCCAATGTGACTTGGGCTGTGGCCCTTTGTCGCCAGAACGCCCTCCCACCCTAAACCTCGCGCTGCCGGGACCCCGCGGCCTTTGCCTGGGTCCAAGGGGGCCCACGGGCAACCTGCCCGTCTCAAGCCTGGTGGGCGACCTGTTAGGAACCGGGCCTTGCAGCAGGAGGTGAGTGGAGGGTGAAGGAGCATCACCGCTAGAGTTCTGCCTCCTTCACATCAGATTCAGATTCTCAGAGAGTGTGAACACTGTTGTGAACTGAGCATGCCAGGGATCTAGGTTGCGGACTCCTTATGAGAATCTAACTCATGCCTGATGATCTGAGTGGAACAGTTTCATCCCCTACTCCCCTTACCCCCACCCCTGTCCGCGGAAAAATTGTCTTTCAGGAAACCAGTCCCTTTGTGCCAACAAGTTTGGGAACCCGCTGTACTGGACCTTTCAGGTGGTCTCTCTGACTGGCCTCGTTTTGTAAAAGGAACTCAATGCAGGCCGGGCGCGGTGGCTCACGCCTGTAATCCCAGCACTTTGGGAGACCGAGGCAGATGGATCACGAGGGAGTTCAGCCTGGCCAAGATGGTGAAACCCGGTCTCCACTAAAAACTACAAAAAAAAAAAAAAAAAAAAAAATTAGCCGGGAGAGGTGGCAGGCGCCTGTAATCCCAGCTACTAGAGAGGCTGAGGCAGGAGAATCCAGGAGGTGGACGTTGCAGTGAGCCAAGATTGCGCCACTGCACTCCAACCTGGGCGACAGAGAGAGACTCCGTCTCAAAAACAAAAAACAAAACCCTAAGGCGACTGAGGGGCGTGGCCACTCTGGATGGTCACCAAATAATCGCTGACAGCCTCCGCTCCCCCATGCATCCCACCAAGGCAGGCTCCCCACCTCACCCCTTTTTGCCCCCTCTACCGTCAGCCCAGAGACTGAGCTGTCGGGGTTTGCTCCTCCATCCTGCCCGCCCCCTCCCCAGCTGTCCTGCTGTCCGCAGACTGGCAGGGCTGAGGGTCCTTTGGAGGGAGCCGGGCAGATCTCCTGCTGGCCGCCACCCACCTGTCACGGAGTCTGGAAGCCGAGTGCCGGCCCGGAGTGCGCAGAGCGCAGCCAGCGCGGCAGGTGGAGCCAGGCGTCTCCCTCTGCCTAGCCAGGAAGGCGAAAGGAAAGTGCCCTGCCCAACCCGAGACTGGCGGCCTCCCGGGGCTGGGCGCTGGAGAAAGCGCAGTGCCAGGAGTGGCCACTGCCGGAGTCCCCCGGGCAGGGGGCAGGGCGAGAGGACCTTGCGCTCCGAGCGGCACTCCAGCCCCGCGGGATCCGCCGCCCAGCCCCCGAGGGTGCAGCGGCGTCTGGGCACCCGGCCGGGGCCGAGAGGGAGCTGCTGGGCGGGGAGGCGCCGCGGGCACCGGGCGGGCAGGGCGGGGCAGGGCAGGACGGCCGGCTCCACAAGTCCCACCCGGCCCACTAGGGCCTCTGCGCTGTGCCCAGGACGGCTCCGGACGGGGCGCTCTCGGGCCGGGGCTGCATGGGGATCCCGCGCGGGCCGTTCTTCTGGCTGCTGCTCCTGCTCGCGGCTGCCTGCTCGGGGCTCCTCTTTGCCCTATACTTCTCGGCGGTGCAGCGGTACCCGGGGCCCGTGGCCGGAGCCAGGTAGGGGCTGCCGCGCGCAGAGCGGGAAGGCGCAGGGGCGACCAGGGCGCGGGGTGGGCACCTAGCCCAGGGCTCCCCGGCGGCACGCAGCCCTCAGCCCAACCTCCGCATGGACCCTTCTAGGGCGGCTCGCAGCGAGGACTCGGGCTGTGGCCCTTTGTTGCCAGAAGCCCCTCCCAGCCTAAACCTCGCGCTGCCCGGACCCCGCGGCCTTTGCCTGGGTCCCAGGGGGCCCTACTCCCCTGCGCACTGGCTACCCGCCCCGGTCGCCCTTGTTGGTGAAGTCCGCCCCATCCCCGGCCTGATTAGTACACTTTCTACTGTCGAAATCTGGCTGGGTCCGCGAAGCAGAGAAAAACTTCCCTTTTTCCCGGGAGCTCTTCCTCGGTAACGTCTGATTCTGCTTTTGGGGCAAGGACCCAAGTGTCCGTTTCCAACTTCGCGGGGACCCTCGGCCGGGCCGCGGCCAGTCGCCTTCCCCGCCCGCTGCGGTCTCTGCCCGCCCCGCGCCCGCTCCCTTCTCCCGGCCTCTGCTCGCCTAGTCTCGATAAGCCCCGGAGGGGCGTAATCTGCAAAGAGGCGGACGCGGGAGCGATCAGGGGGCGACTCTCGGCTCCATCAGCGCTCTCTTCCTCTCGCTGTCTCCTGCGCTCCACGCCCTCCTCCTCCCTGGGCACTTTCCTCTCCTGGGTGCCCCACGAGGAGAACGTGGGAGCCGGCCTCTAGCAGGTGGTGGTTCCAGGGACTGATGAGGCAGCAATACGATTTCGCTTAACTTGAAAAAGGCGGACCGAGCCGTGCGGAGTCTGGGTTTGGGAGGCGGGAAGGGCGCCGCAGCCTCAGGGAGAGGCCTCCAGCCCCAGCCGCAGCCTTTCCCTTCCTGGCGCTTTTCCATCTGCACGCCCCCCACCAATCTTGCTGGGGGCCTAACGGGATGAAAACAAAACAAATATCTGGTCTCCACAAATGAAGTCAAAGGACACATCGAAAGTTGCAGACGAGCCGGGCGCGGTGGCTCAAGCCTGTAATCCCAGCACTTTGGGAGGCCTAGGCGGGTGGATCACGAGGTCAAGAGATCGAGACCATCCTGGTCAACATGGTGAAACCCCGTCTCTACTAAAAATACAAAAATTAGCCGGGCATGGTGGCACGTGCCTGTAGTCCCAGCTACTCGGGAGGCTGAGGCAGGATAATTGCTTGAACCCAGGAGGCGGAGGTTGCGGTGAGCCGAGATCGCACCATTGCACTCCAGCCTGGGTAACAAGAGCGCAACTCCGTTTCAAAAAAAAAAAAAAAAGAAAGAAAGTTGCAGACGAATGTGAAACAGCTTGCCAGTGATCAGGAGTCCAGTGCTCTTAGAACAAAGGGTGCTCTGGCGGCGACACCTGGAATTCCTACGTCTCCTTGTAGTCAGGATTGCGTAATGAGAGTTACGAAACCTGACATGGGTTAAAGGCATTAAGAAGGAGGATCCTTGGCCCACGGTGACTTAAGCCTGTAGTCCCAGCACTCTGGGAGACGGAGGTGGGAGGACTGTTGAGGCCAGGAATTCGAGGCTGGAAGTCGTGATTGCACTATTGCATTCCAGCCTGGGCGACCCAGCGAGACCCTGTCTCATAAGAAAAGGAATCTTTGTCACTTTTGTGTAAAGATGTTTACAACACAAAGTATCTCAATGCAAAGAAATAATACAGGTTTGATGTGAACCCGGGCAACATGGGGAAACCCCATCTCTACCAAAAATACAAAAATTATCCTGGCATGGTGGTGCATGCGTGTGGTCCAATCTATTCAGGGAGCTGACGCAGGAGGACCCCTTGAGCCCGGGAGGTCGAGGCTACAGTGAGCTGTGATTGTGCCACTGCACTCCAGCCTGGGCAATACAGTGAGGTCCTGTCTCAAAAAATAATTTTAAAAAATTCGAGGTGATGGATATACTAATTAGCTGGTTTGATTACTGCACATTGGCATCACGTATTGAAATATCACACTGTATGCTGTACATATGTGCAAGTATGTACCAATTAAAAATAATTTTATGAAGAGGAAGAGACCTGATCTAGCAGCTCAGCCCCTTCCACACGTGACTTCCTGCCCCACCAACACCAAAGCCCTCTGGCTGCTCTGGACCACTGCCTGTGGGGGATCCCTGCTCCACAAGGAACAGAGGAAAAAAAAAAACAAAACTTCACCAAATGTGGCTCCTCAACCTTGGACTTAGCCCCCATAACTGTAAGAAATAAATTACTTTTCTTATAAGAATAATTTTTTGGGACAGTCTCACTCTGTTGCCCAGGCTGAAATACAGTAGCTCTATCTTGGCTTATTGTAACCTCCACCTCCGAGCTCAAGTGATTCTCCCACCTGAGCCTCCCTAGCAATACATTTTTTTAAAAAACACAAATTAGGCCGAGTGCAGCAGCTCACATCTGTAATCCCAGCACTTTGGGAGGCCGAGGTGGGCAGATTATGATGTCAGGAGATCGAGACCAGCCTGGCCAATATGGTGAAACCCAGCCAATATGGTGAAACCCTGTCTCTACTAAAAATACAAAAAATTAGCTGGACATGGCGGTGCATACCTGTAGTCCCAGGTGCTTGGGATGCTGAGGCAGAAGAATCACTTGAACCAGGGAGGCAGAGGTTGCACAGAGCTGAAATTGCATCACTGCACTCCAGCCTGGGCGACAGAGACTGCATCTCAAAACATACACACACAAATTAATTATTTTGGCTGGGCGAGGTGGCTCACGCCTGTAATCCCAGCACTTTGGGAGGCCAAGTCAGGTGGATCACCTGAGGTCAGGAGTTTAAGACCAGCTTGACTAACATGGTGAAACTCCATCTCTACTACAAATACAAAATTAGCTGGGTGTGGTGGCGCATGCCTGTAATCCCAGCTACTTGGGAGGCTGAGGCAGGAGAATTGCTTGAACCCGGGAGGCAGAGGTTGCAGTGAGCCGAGATGGTGCCATTGCACTCTAGCTGGGGCAACAGGAGCAAAACGGTCTCAGAAAAAATTATTTCAAGGTATTGAATACAACTTTAAGTATGAAGTTTACTATACTTCTGTTATACTGCAACAATTTTTTTTTTAAAAAAAAGATCTTTCCTCTTTTCAAAAAGTAGTATAACTCAAGCACCTGGCCCTTTCCTGCTGTTTCTCTGTATTTGCACTGTAGCATAAACCCCAGTGCGGGGCAGGTCAGGACTCAGCCTTGCTGTGGGAGGTGGATATTTAGTCTGGGGGAAAGAGTGGGAGGTGGATGGCATTCTGAGCAGAGCCAGCAGGCCGAATGAGCTTCTCCAGTTAGGGACTGAAATGGACATCCCTGGCTACAAGGGAGAGACCAGGAAGACGGGCAGCTGGGAAGGATCTACGGAGCCCAAGGAGGGGCTCTTTGTGCAGATCAGAGTGGAATCCAGTCTGGGAATTTCCTCACGGCAGAATCTGGCTCAGTGAGTCCCAGACGTGAGGATTTCTATTAAGTGTTGTTGTTGAACAGAAGAGAGAGAGAGAATCAACATAGGGCTGTCAGTTACTGTCAACACTACGTTTTTAAAAAGAGATCATTTTAGGGCTATTAAGAATACGAAGGCAGGGCACTGTGGCTCGTGCCTGTAGCACTCTGGGAGGCTGAAGCAGGCAGACTGCTTGAGCCCAGGAGTTTGAGACCAGCCTGGGCAACATGGTAAAATCCCGTTTCTACTAAAAATACAAAAAAAAAAAAAAAAAAAAAAAAAAGCCAGGCATGGTGTTGCATGCCTGTAGCCCCAGCTACTTGGGGGGCTGAGACGGGAGGATCACTTGAGCCCAGGAAGTTGAGGCTGCAGTGAGCCAAGATCCCGCCATTGCACTCCAGCCTGAGTGACAAAGTGAGACTCCACCTCAAAAAAAAAAAAAAAAAAAGAATATGATCTAAGTTGTGAGTAAAATTAGCTTTTAGAAAAAGGCAGCACATGGTCTGTACATCTTCTGAGGCTGGCAAAACCTCCCAGAAGGGCATGTGCAGGCTGGCCCCTTCCTACCCCCTCCCAGCTGCCCCCAGGCACGTGGATTCCTGAAAGGGAGAATCTGGAAGGATCACTGGTAGCGGGGCTGGGAGAAGTTGCTGGGCACCAGCTCTGGAGTCACACCGGGCCACCCTGAGGTTGCGAGTTCAGGGCAGCAAAACTGTACTTTGGCGGTTCTCCATCCCCTCCCTTACAGCTCTGCCCCTCCCATCTCAACTCTGCCCTGTCTGCAGCTCCTCCGCCGGGCTCTGGAGCCTGGCTGCACAGCAGAATCACCTGGTTGGGATGGGAAGGTAGGGATTGGACTCACCAGTGCCCGCTCCCCACCCCAGAGCAATCAGATCAGAATCTCAGGAGTGGGGGCTGAGTGATGGGGTTTTCCAAACCACCCTGGGGGTTCTCACAGGCAACCTCGGCTGAGCACCACCATCCTAGTTCCTTCTCAGAGGAGGTCATATTGCGCTCATGAGCAGGAACTATGGGATTACGTGGACGGACAGGTGGACAGTCCAAGGGACAAAGGCGGGCAGGGAAGGAATCAACCCTGCTCTCTCTAGGCCGTGCCTCCAGGGTCTTGTAGGAAACCCAGAAACCACAGAAAGGCAGATCCTGAGTTCCCTTGTGGCTCAGCTGCCACCTGGAAACAGGTCACAAGAGGCCTTTGTTTCTCTTGCAAACTGCCAACCCAGAGTCCCCTCCACCTGCTCCCTGTGGCTGCTGGAGTGAAGGGAGGGGTCTGAGAGAAGCCTGGCCACCCTTTTGAAAGGGTAAGGACCCCTGTTCGTTCCTTCATGTTTTCCTTCCGCCCCGATTCAGGGCCCACCTAGTGCGTGGGAATTGGGAACTGGGAGGGGAGAGTCACACTGTCCCCTCGCTGCCTTCTAGAAGAGACAGTAGTAATAGAGGCTAACACAGCAAGATCCTTTCTCTTCCTCCTTTAGGAAACAAGAGCTAACATTTAAAGGACACTTTTTATATGTGCCAACATACACTCTCTGTTTGAACCCTCCTAACAATTGAAGGAGCTCAGTATATTATACTACTGTACAGATGCAGAGACTGAGGTTCTGAGAAGTTCAGCAACTGCCCAAGATCACACAGCAGCCAAGTGGTGGAGTCAGGTTGTAAACCCAGGGAGTAAGGCTTCAGAGCTGTCTGAGTCTGTTTCGTGCTGCTATCACAGAACACCTGAGTTGGATCATGTACAAAAAACAGAGATTTGTCTCTTATGGTTCTGGAGGCTGGGAAGTCCCAGGTCATGGGGTCTGTGTCTGGAGAGGGCCTTCTTGCAGCATCCTCATAGAGGAAGGCAGAAAGGCCAGAGGGCACGTATGCTCCACCACACCCGGCTAATTTTATTTTTGTAGACATGAGGTCTCACTATGTTGCCCAAGTTGGTCTCCAACCCCTGGTCCCAAGCAATCCTCCCACCTCAGCCTCCCAAAGTACTGGGATTACAGGTGTGAGCCACCACATCTGGCACAGATGGATTTGTCAGCCCCTAGAGCTAAGGGAGTCAGTCAGTCCAAAAGCTTCCAAGGGTAGGTCTGTGCTGCTGATCCCTGCTTTTTTTCTGCTTTTTCCCCCAGGGACACCACACCATTTCAAGCATTCTTTCAACCCAAGGCAACAAATTTTTGGACAAGAAAGGTACGGTGGTCGGCTACCCTGTGGCAGTTTTGAGCACCATCAAATTAGTGGGGAGGAGGGAAGAAGAACGAACAAGAGCATTCTCATGAGATTGCCAGGCAGGAGCTCTTGGGAATGCCCCAAGTACTGAGCTGAGCTTCGTCTCTTCAGGGCCTCTCAGACCTGACCAATAGGTTTTCCTGTGCCCCACAGCAGGAAAGGATGAATAAATACATACTCCTGGGGTAGAGGCAGCTGAACAGTTTTTGGGAGTCTTAAAATTGTATCTTAAATAGTCCTGTGAATTTTATTTTATTATTATTATTATTTTTTTTTTTTTTTTTGAGATGGAGTTTCGCTCTCGTTACCCAGGCTGGAGTGCAGTGACATGATCTCGGCTCACTGCAACCTCCGCCTCCTGGGTTCAAGCAATTCGCCTGCCTCAGCCTCCCCAGTAGCTGGGACTACAGGCATGCGCCACCACATCCAGCTAATTTTTTTTTGTATTTTTAGTAGAGACGGAGTTTCACCATATTGACCAGGATGGTCTCGATCTCCTGACCTCGTGATCCACCCACCTCAGCCTCCCAAAGTGCTGGGATTATAGGCGTCAGCCACCGCGCCCGGCCCTATTTTATTATTTTTATTTATTTATTTTTGAGCCAGAGTTTCGCTCTTGTTGGACTGGAGTGCAGTGGCCCAGGCTGGAGTGCAATGGCACAATCTTGGCTGATCGCAACCTCTGCCTCCTAGGTTCAAGTGGTCCTCCTCTTTCAGCCTCCCGAGTAGCTGGGATTACAGGCATGCGCCACCATGCCAGGCTAATTTTTTTGTATTTTTAGTAGAAACGGGGTTTCTCCATGTTGGTCAGGTCAGTCTGGAACTCCTGACCTCAGATGATCTGCCTGCCTCGGCTTCTCAAAGTGCTGGGATTACAGATGTGAGCTACCACGCCTGGCCAGTCCTGTGAATTTTATACTCTACTTTTCAAAATACCTACTTTCTGTAAAAGTCACATTTAAACTGCTCACCCTGGAGCAAACTCCAGGCTCTGGAAAGACGCCCTTGCTTGTCCAGAAGGTTTGAGAACCTTCAGGTTCCTGCCTCATAACCGTAAGTAGCAGACAGCGTTGCCAGCGCTGATTTTGGGACTTTACCTGCGTTCTCTCACTGAAGCCTTACAGCCACCCTAGAATGTGGCCCTTGCAAATGGGTAAAATGAGGCCCCAAGAAGTTAAGTACCTCGCTTAGGTAGTAAGAGGCAGTACTGGGTTTGAGCCTGCTGACTAGAACCTGGCTCAGAACCAATGCACGATACAGCCTCCCCGACTCCACCCACCTCCACCCCCCTCACCCCTGCCACCACCCCCTGGCTCCACGTGCCGCCGTTAAGCAGGATGGTGACTGTGTTGTTCTGGATTAATACAGGCTTAAGAGGTGTTTTCCATGCCCAAGAGACTAATCTGGGACACGCTGACAGGGGCCTAGCGGAGACAAAGTTCACTGCATACGAGAGCTTAGTGACAGCCAAGCTGTTCAGAGACGCAGCAAGTAGCCCTGGGCAGGTGATGGGGGCCCTATCTTCAGAACAGAGGCCGACCGGGCGTAGGGGGGCTCTCGCCTGTAATCCCAGGACTTTGAGAGGCCAAGGCAAGTGGATCACGAGGTCAGGAGTTCAAGACTAGCCTGACTAACATGGTGAAACCCTGTCTCTACTAAAAATACAAAAATTAGTGGGGTGTGGTGGCACGAGCCTGTAGTCCCAGCTACTCAGGAGGATGGGGCAGGAGAATCGCTTGAACCCGGGAGGCAGAGGTTGCAGTAAGCTGAGATCGCACCATTGCACTCCAGCCTGGGCAACAGACTGAGACTGAGATTCCGTCTCAAAAAAAAAAGAACAGAGGTCAATGGACACTTGGCCAGCAGGCTGAAGAGAGACCTTAAGCACCTTATGAGTGCTTGGACCAGGTCATCTTGAAGCTTCCTAAAGTCTTTTCTACCTTGGCCCTTTAGCTGTTTGATGCTAACTGACATATGTCCCCACCTGTTCTAAAACAAAGGATTTGAGGTGGCTTTTGGACACATATAAGAAGGCAAAAACTGCTAGGTGCAGCTTTTATCCCATGGATGTGGTGGCAAAGTTTCCTCCTTCACTCTGACCACCGGGAAGCTCAGAGACAGATATACGGCCCATGTCTCCCACTTTGTGACACATTTTTTTCCTGCACTTATTTCACATTGTCTTATTTTCCTTTCTTTACTTCTCCTTCCCTCATTTCCTCATTTTATTCAGTTTTACGTTTTTGCCTTCTTAACTGTAATTTTTTTTTTTTTGAGACAGAGTGTAGCTCTGTCACCAAGGCTGGAATGCGGCTGCACAGTCTCATCACACTGCAACCTCCGCCTCCCAGGTTCAGGTGATTCTCCTGCCTCAGCCTCCCTAGTAGCTAGGACTACAGGTGTGCGCCACCACACCTGGCTACTTTTTGTATTTTTAGTAGAGACAGGGTTTCACCGTGTTGGCCAGGCTGGTCTCGAACTCCTGACATCAGGTGATCTGTCTGCCTCAGCTTCCCAAAGTGCTGGGATTACAGGCATGAGACACCGTGCCCCGCCGTGCATTTTCTTTTGTGTGATTTTGTCAGTGAAAACTCTAGGTTAACACAGAAACCACACCCAACTCAGCAGAGCCATGTAGGAATACACAAAAAGTACATACAGGCGCACGTGAGATCTCCATCAGCTTCACCGAGCATGTTATGGGTTCACCCGCCCTAGTGAGCCTGGCGGCACAGTTCCCTCTGGTTCCAGACAACCGTCTTCCCACCGTTTTACAATATCACACAAACTTCCCCCTTCCGACACACACTTCCAAACCCACTTCTACATTAATCTCAAGCATTCCTTAACCATGGGACATCTGTAAAATGATGCTTCTGTCTTTCTTTGCTATTTATCTTTAGTTCTATGCATTCCTGACAGTTTTTCAGTGTTATGTCATTCATCCCATTTTCTCATAAGCCCATGGTGTTTCATTTTTTTGTTTTTATTTTGTTTTGTTTTGTTTTTGAGATGGGGGTCTCACTCTGTCACCCAGGCTGGAGTGCAGTGGCATGATCATAGCTCACTGCAGCCTCAATCTCCCAGGCTCGAGCAATCCTTCCACCTTAGCTTCCCAAATAGCTAGGACTGCAGGCCTGGGCCACCATGCCTGCCTAATTAAAAAAAATTTTTTTGGCCAGGCGCAGAGGCTCATGCCTATAATCCCAGCACTTTGGGAGGCCAAGGGAGGCAGATCACGAGGTCAGGAGATTGAGACCAGCCTGGCCAACATGGTGAAACCCTGTCTCTACTAAAAATACAAAATTAGCCCAGCATGGTGGCACAGGCCTATAGACCCAGCTATGCAGGAGGCTGAGGCAGGAGAATCGCTTGAACCTGGGAGGTGGAGATTGCAGTGAGTCCAGATCACACCACTGCACTCCAGCCTGGGCAACAGAGTGAGACTCTGCATCTCAAAAAAAATTTTTTTTTGCAGACATGGGGTCTTGCTATGTTGGCCAGGCTAATCTTGAAACTCCTGGCCTAAAGTGATCCTCCCGCCTCAACCTCCCAAAGTGCTGGCATTACAGGGGTGCGGCCCCACACCCAGCTGCCCCATGGTCATGACTGCATAGCTTTGCATAGCATGGTGATATTTAGCCACTCATAAGTTGCATTATAGCAGAAATGACTATACAGCTATTTCCTGCTTTCTCCTTTGATCAAACCAATGGCTTAACAAAGAGCCCCATTCAGAAGTAATAGAAGGGCCGCCCAGGCCATGACTGTGTGTGATTCTGACCTTGTGAGGTTGTGCGCAGACAAGACTGGGCCTGTTTCCTGACCTCACCCTCCCTCAAGGCCCAACAGAGGTGCTATGTTCCTTCCCTGTGGCTGCTCGAACAAAGGAACACAGCCTGGGGGGTTTCGATCCACAGAAATGGAATCGTCACAGTTCTGGAGCCCAGACGGCCAGAGTCAAGGTGCTGGCAGGGCCACGCTGCCTCCGAAGGCTGGAAGAAAGCCTCCCTGCCTTTCCGCAGGTCTGGAGGCTCCGGAGGCTCCTCGGCTTGTTCCTGCATCACATAGATCTCTGTTTCATCATCACTTGGGCTCCTTATAAGGATACTAGTTCAACCCGACTTCACCCTGTATGACCTCCTCCTAACTAATTCCATCTCCTAGTTCCAACTACGGTCACATTCCAAGGGTCTGGGTAATGAATTCTAGGGGGACACTTCCACTCCCTAAAGGCACCCCTAGGAAGAAAGACCATCACAGATCTTCCTGGCAGCCTGTTCACACGCAAATCACGGCGTACCAGGAGAGTTAGGCTTTGCATGCAGGGTGATGTCTTCAGCTCAGCCCAGGCTGGAACTCCACCAAAGGGCAGGCAGGTCAGACCCATGCATCAGAAAATGCCCCAGAGTTTGCTTAAGTGTGAGGGGAAGAAGTATGAGGCCAGAGCCATCAGGCCAAGGGGACGCGGCCTCTGGGAGAAGATAAGCTAGGCAGACTAAATCCAGAAAGTTCCTGGACCCCCTAGCAGCCAGCTCAGTTCAAAAACGCAAGGAGATGGCCCTGATCTGGAGGGGACAGGACAGGCCTTCCCTCACGACTCCCAGCTTCCCTGCAGAGTCTGCGGGGTCCCACTCACCCCAGCCTCTACCTTCTCACCTACAGGCCCAGGCCTGCCGACACCTGCTTCGCCTGGCCATTCAGCAGGACCCCCACTTCTGTGGCCTGTTCAATCTCTCCATTCCAGTGCTGCTGTGGGGGGACCTCTTCACCCCAGAGCTCTGGGACCACCTGAGCCAACACAAAGCCCCGTATGGCTGGCGGGGGCTCTCTCGCCAAGGTAACCTGCACCCGCATCTCTCAACTGCCTTCTGTCTTGGCCCTGAGGTAGGCCAGGCCTCCCTGGCCCCCCTCTCCTCCCAGAAGCCCCAGCTCTGCAGCTCCTGCCTCACCTTCCTCCTCCATCCAAGCACCTAGGGGTCCGTGAGAGGGCTGGGGCTGCCCCGCTGGGCCCTCACTGTTCTGGGGCCTCCTTGGCAAGAAAGTCTGCAGCGTCCACTAGTGGCCAAGGACAGGCTGTGGGGGCGTCAAACCACCTCACAGTTGCTGCTGCAGGAGCCCCCACACTGCAAGCCCAGAGCCCCCTCTGCATTACTCCTGCTCCCCAACCCCCACAGGCTTCCAGTTCTTTTATTTTGCAATATACGGTCTTTTTAAATTTTTTTGAGAGGGAGTCTCCTTCTGTCATTCAGGCTGAAGTGCAATGGCACCTCAGCTTACTGCAACCTCCGCCTCTCAGGTTCAAGGGATTCTAGTGCCTCAGCCTCCCAAGTAGCTGGGATGACAGGTGCCCGCCACCATGTCAAACTAATTTTTGTATTTTTAGTAGAGACCAGGTTTCATCACCATGTTGTCCAGGCTGGTCTCGAACTCCTGACCTCAAGTGATCCACCTGCCTCACCCTCCCAAAGTGCTGGGATTACAGGCGTAAGCCACCTCGCCTGGTTTTTTTTTTTTAAGCCCTGAGCACACTTCTCTAGGAATACAGTCTTAAGAGAATAAGTCATTCAGGTTCTTAGGACAAGCGAAGGCCCCAAGCCCCCTCTTCCACTGTCAGCTTTTCAGTTCTCTCCCCACAGAGACATCTCCTTCCCCTCCCGCCCTCTGTGCTTCTGGGGAGGGGCTGGGTCAGGCCTCAGGGGAGGTGGGGCACCAGAACCAGCCTAGGGAAGGTCCCAGGTGCCCCGATGCCAGCCCTCTTCATGGCTGCCCCCATCCGCACCCACAGCCATCGCCTCCACCCTGAGCCTTCTGAATGGCTCAGAGAGTGCCAAGCTATTTGCCCGGCCCAGGGAGCCCCCTCCAAAGTGTGTCCGGTGTGCTGTGGTGGGCAACGGAGGCATTCTGAATGGGTCCCGTCAGGGCCCCAACATCGATGCCCATGACTATGTGTTCAGGTATGAGGGGCAGGGGCTGGGGAGGGGCAGGAGAGAGAGAGCTGCCCGGAGGGTGGGAGGGTGCCCAGGGGCCGTGGGCCATGGCAGCAGTGGCCTGGGCAGCGCAGCAGCTGTGATGGGCACACAGGCATGGACAAGGCAAACACAAACAGTAGGCCCTGAGGGTGGAGCACAGGTGCCCGCGCAGGGGACCAGGAGGAAGGAGCCGCCAGGGCCAGCTCTACTCACAGGCATCACCCCTTGAGGTCTGGAGGAGTGGGGCTCTGGCTGGCAACTGGGCACTGGTACTGCCATGGGCAGAAGGAGTGGTCGTACAGAGGCAGGGGGACAGGCCAGGCAGAACCGTGGAGATGGAAGTAGAACAGACAGCCTGGGGTAACCGCGGAGCCTGATGGGCCTCTGTGCCAACCAGACTCAATGGAGCTGTGACCAAAGGCTTCGAGCGCGATGTGGGCACCAAGACTTCTTTCTACGGTTTCACTGTGAACACGATGAAGAACTCCCTCATCTCCTACGGGAGCCTGGGCTTCTCCTCCGTGCCACAAGGACAGGTGAGGCCTCTGGCGGGCATGCCACTGTGGTTGACAGTGGCACCATTGTTCCTGGAGTCCCCTCCGTGGGGGACCTGGTCCAGTGGATGCAGAGGGTATGCCAGGACTCTGGCCACACAGGACGGCCACTGACGGTGAGGGAGGATCCGGTCCTGGACTGCTGGCTGATTCAGGCAGCACAGGACTCCTCTGGAGCGTGGGACATGAATGGCTAGCATCGACCCAACGCTCGTGACTTGCCAGGTACTTTACAGAGACCATGTCAACCCGTGGTTTTACTGGCGAAGAGATAAAAGCCTGTCACCTTTCATTCAGTGAGTCAGTGGTGGGGTCAGGATTTGAACCCAGAGTGCCCACCCCCCCAGAGCTGGCATTCTTTCGGGATCTCAGCCTGTCCTAGCGACTCCCAGGGGAAGGGGATTTATGGAGTTCCTCCTCTGTTCCCAGCATGTTACAGGGCACACACATTGTCACCGCAGCAGCCCTGAGAGGGACCATTGTACCCATTTCCAGATGACAAAGCTGAGACGCTGAGAAGTTCAGGAACATGTCCAAGTTACCCAGCTGGAACTGCCAGAATCTAGGCCCCTCTGACCCCAGCACCAGGGTTGTTTCCATTTCCCTGAACTGGCCCCTAGAGGAATGTATGACCTCTCGAAATCTCACAACAGCCCTGTGTTGGAAACTGAGGCTCAGGGACACGAGGGACGTGCCCCAGGTCGCAGTCAGTGCATGGGAGCCAGCATCTCGTCCTGCCTGCTGGTCTCCAGGTTCCTCCACCCACACCCAAGGGCCGTAAGTGAAAGCCTCCCTCCTCAGGGCTGCGGGTGCCACATGCAGGGTTAGGGGGATCCCAGGAAAAGAAGATCTGCGGTGCCGGAGGGGGCTGAGCTGGGTTTTTAGAAGCTTCCTCCCCTGACCAGGGGCTTCAGGAGTGTCCTCCCATAGTGTCTACGCCACACTGAGTCCTCACACTAGAACCTCTCTTGTGAAGTAGAACAAAATGGGGCAGCTTTAGTTTTTTTTTTTTTTTTTTGAGAAGGAGTCTCGCTCTTGTTGCCCAGGCTGGAGTGCAATGGTGCGATCTCAGCTCACCGCAACCTCCGCTTCCCAACCTCTGCCTCCTGGGTTCAAGCAATTATCCTGCCTCAGCATCCCGAGTAGCTGGGACTACAGGCATGCGCCACCACTCTCAGCTAATTTTTGTGTTTTTTTTTTTTTTTTTTTTTTTTTGAGACGGAGTTTCACTCTTGTTGCCCAGGCTGGAGTGCAATGGTGCGATCTTGGCTCACCGCAACCTCCGCCTCCTGGATTCAAGCAATTCTCCTGCCTCAGCCTCCCGAGTAGCTGGGACTACAGGCACGTGCCACCATGCCCAGCTAATTTTTGTATTTTTAGTAGAGACGGGGTTTCACCATGTTGACCAGGATGGTCTTGATCTCTTGACCTCGTGATCCATCCGCCTCGGCCTCCCAAAGTGCTGGGATTATAGGCGTGAGCCACCGCACCCGGCCTAATTTTTGTATTTTTAGTAGAGATGGGGTTTCACCATGTTGATCAGGTTGGTGTCGAACTCTCGACCTCAGGTGATCTGCCCACATCGATCTCCCAAAGTGCTAGGATTACAGGCATGAGCCACTTCACCCGGCCTTTTTCGTTTTTGAGACAAAGTCTCACTCTATCACCCAGGCTGGAGTGCAATGATGCAATCTCAGCTCACTGCAACTTCCGCCTCCTGGGTTCAAGTGATTCTCCTGCCTCAGCCTCCTGAGTAGTTGGGATTACAGGCATGTGCTGCCACGCCCGGCTAAGTTTTGTATTTTTAGTGGAGAAGGGCTTTCAGCATGTTTGCAAAGGCTGGTCTCGAACTCCTGAACTCAAGTGATCCACCCACCTCGGCCTCCCAAAGTGCTGAGATTACAGGCGTGAGCCACCATGCCCAGCCCACTTTCCTCTCTATTAGAAAAGTGTATGAGTGCTAAGTCCAGCCTATACTCCAAGGGATGGCAATTAGGTGTCACCTCCTGAAGGAGCATCAGAGGATTCGTGGACCTACACTGAAACCAGCACAGTACCTCTGGGTGCGAATGAAAGGCATTTAAGGGAAATTCTCCAGTCGGCTCAGGGGGCATGGACGGCCATCCACAGCGAGCAGGAGCTAAACCCGGCCTGCTTCCCCTCTGGGCTCCTTGTCTCTATTCCGACAGGACCTGCAATATATCTTCATCCCCTCAGACATCCGCGACTATGTGATGCTGAGATCGGCCATTCTGGGAGTGCCCGTCCCTGAGGGCCTAGATAAAGGGGACAGGTGAGCCACCGGGCAGTGGTAGTGTGGGGCATGCTGGAGAGAGGTGCTGTGGTCGACTCCCTGATGGGGTAGGAGGAGGTAGGTGAAGGGCAGCAAGAAAAGTCTTAAGAATTCAATCATCCCCAATTATTCACATAACTTAGCACTGGGAAATTCTACTTTTTGTCTACCTCTGGAAAGCCCAGATGAAGCTTTGAGTCCCCACTAGCCCTCTGGGGGTGGGAGAGGCAGCTTTGCTGAATGTGGCGAGCATGCCAGGCTTCTTGGCTTCAGGTTACTCTCTCCCTGCCCAGCCCAGCCTCTCCAGGTCGAAGGCTGGGCCAGGTCTGCTGTCCCACTGAGCACACTGTGAGTCGGGGCCAGTCCGTGCCACTCCTCCTGGTGGGCATCCTTCCCAGGGCCATGCCCGTGAAACAGGAGAGCAGGCTCGAGGCCCAGCCTCCTGAAAGGCAGAAACAATAGGCCCTTTGTCTTCTCTCCCACCTTCCTGCACAGCAGGCCTGAGGCCAGCTCTCTTGAGCCGAGTCCTGACCCTCATCTGAACCTCCTCCTGGGGATTGTGAGACAATTTCCTGTCCCTCAGATCAGGTCCCTAGAAATCGAGGCCGCTGCTGTGACCCAGACAACCAGCCCTCCTATCTCAGGGGTCTCGATGACAGCATCTTGCCCACCCCTGACAGAGCAGCTTTACGGGTGGTCCTTATGCATAGGGGCTCTAAAGCCAGGCCCACTCTGCCCCCGCCCTGGTGATGACACAATAATTGCTCCCACTGCTGGTCTGAGCTGGGCTTTGTGACATGCTGGGCCTGGGCTCTCTGGGGCTGCCTCAGAAACACCGGGTGGACGTACACCTCCCCAGTACCAATGAGCTCCCCCTCCCACACCCCTAATCCATCCCCTACCCAGTCTCCCTCCCAGTCTCGTTCCAACAGCATTGTCAACCCTCCAGGCCAGCAGCTCCACGACAGCTCCGGAGGCTCAGCCCCTTCCCCCATTCGGGGCCCTTCCTCCCGGCCCCCCTCCCACCCTCCCACCCCGAACCCCTCACAGCCCTCTTCCCGGGCTTCCTCCCTGAACCCTAGTCCTCAGGTGCAGCATGTGCCCCGAGGGGCCGCCCAAACCTCCACTCCACCCACCTCCAAATCTCCCTCCCAGTCTGGTCTCAAATCCCTCTCTAGAAACCCTTCCCTAACCCCCACTGTGCCCAGGTCCCCCTTGTACAGCCCTGCCACCTCATTTTCCTATATTGGGCCAACTCGGAGCATCCCATTCTATATCACCCCCTATGTGCCCCGCTTTCTGAAGGAGCCCCCCTTTTTCCAGCCCCCCACAGCACCACTTCCCCAAAACCCATGCTTTGCCTGT
>PVKV010024672.1:0-31049 GCA_004027835.1 Alouatta palliata
CCTGTCTACAAATGCGTAATGATTATTATTATTTACATAATCATTTTTGAGCTCCTCTGATCCTGATCCTCAGTGACCAGGTCCTGTGGCTTCTGCTTCCACAGTCCCTCTGGCTGCACAACCCCTGTTTTTCACAGCCTGTCCTTACATGAGGACTTCATCCTCTCTTGGCAGGTCTAACCCCATCATCTCCTAACTGATGTTCTCATCAGCCCATCTCATATATTATACCATGCCTTCTCATCTGCCCAAAAGCACAGGTACAGTTTTTGTCATTCCTCTGCTCAGAAGCCTTCGGTAGATTTTTAGTGCAGTGCTATATCTTAAAGTTCTTGTTTTGCAAATATAAAAATTAAAAATCTTTCCAATTTTTTGAAAGCAAAATGAAAGTGTATTGTTTGTATGAATGAATGCACACACTGTTTCCTGAGTATTTGGTATGTGCTCAGAACATTGTCCTAAATATTGGAGGAATATGACTTTGAATGTGACCCACCCTGTAAGGTGCTTGTGATTAGGGCAAGTTCACTACCAGCTCTAACACTGGGCAGAGCACGACATCTTTAGAAATGTGCAGAGTGCAGTGGGGATTCATACTCCTTCATCCACCAAACGGTACCCAACATCTGCCTTTGCAAACTCATCCTCCAGTGTCTCCTTCACATGTCTCCCTGTGACTTCCTATCTCCCCGTCCTTGACTCCAGAGATGTCAAATCACCCTTCTGTTTCCATCTCTGCCTGTGAGAATTCTACCCTCATCTTTTCAAATGCTACCTTCTTCATGAAGGTTTTTCTCACCTCACCCCACCCATTCCTCCTACCGAACACACACACACACAGATACAACCTGGTTCTCTCTGAATCCCCATTGCACGCTGCAATTTCTAAAGATGTCATCCCCTGCTCAGTATTAGAGCTAGTAGTGAACTTGCCCTAACCACAAGTACCTTACAGGGTCACATTTCGTATTCCTCCAGTATTTAGGACAATGCTCTGTGCACATATCAAATACTCAGGAAACATTAGTGTGTGCATTTATTCAGATACACAATACACCTCCATTTTGCTTTCAAAAAATTGGAAAGATTTTTAATTTCCACATTTGCAAATAAAATAATTTTAAGACATAACAGTTGCTAAAAGGTTTAATAGTATATGATATCATTCAAAATAAAATATTTAATCAACGGATCCACCTTGCCCATAAGTGAACCAATCCTGCAGATTTGACAGTTCAAATACGTGACCCTGTGAATGCTGCTAGTTAATACAGCTCAGTGCTCTGAAGCCAGCCTTGCATGTGGTCTCCATCTCCAATCCTTTGTCCCTTTTCTCCATGGAGCTTCTTTATAAGCTTCTTTTTTTTTTTTTTTTACTCAAGTTGGTACTGAATTTTTGGCACTTACAGATCTATCATTCCAAAAAGGAAGCTCAAAAAGTAATAAGCAGACCCAGATTTATGTTCAGCACCCAAAAAATATGCAATTTCTCCACTTTAATCTGATCCAGCCAAATGGCCAGTCCAATGTGCAACATATGTCCAGCCAACTGGTTGGAGTCCATGCATTTAGTTCCTTCTGTAGATTAATGCGATTATGGCATTGTTAAAAAGAGACAGAAATGCTAATTTGACATCTACCATGATATACTTTACAGTTTGGGGGGTTTCTGCATTTTAAGACATTTTTAATTACTTTGTTACGCTGTGCCAATGAGGACCATATGCCCATTCTTGTCCCTCCACGCTGTCTGCATAGTCACCTGCACATTCCCAGGCAGCACAGACTGTCCAGACCTTGCTTATCACAGCCTCTGTCTAGGAGAATTAAAAAGCAGCATTCTCCTGCCACTGGTGCATGCACCTTCTGGTTAAAGTTGTTTCAGAAGAAAATAAAAGTCACCTACATGTTCAGAGCTAAAGAATGAACTGACCATGAAAAGAACACTTACTTCAAAACAAGAGGAGTTCACTTGTTTGCAAACGAAAAGCCAGCCACATAGCGGTGGAAGCCCTCATCAAAACTACGTTCACCTGTGACTTAGCAAAAATTGGAATTTTACTCATATGATATACATTATCTGCATTTAAAAAAATAATTTATCATGGGGCTGTGAGCTATTATGCTGCCCCAGAAGGTTGTTGGGGATGATTGATGCTAACATACAGGATATTATTCTGTCCTTTGCAAATGTTTCTGAACAGCTCCAAAAACTTGAGCAAAGCAGAATTGAATCTTCCTCTGCCGATCCTCAGGAGAGCCCTCCCTGCCCATATTCTTCTCCTTGTATGAAGATGAACTTCGAATGAACAAAGAGCTGAGGCTGAAGGGAAGCACCACTGTTTACTTCAAAACATTTTCTAAAAGACCACTTGGAGCTGACAGCTAGAATTCAAAAAACACAAATTAAAAAATTCCCATGCTGAATCGTGAATACTACCAGCGCTTAGGAAGCACCTACTTAGTGGCAGTCATCATTCTATAGGCATTACCTCTGTAAACTCATTTAATCCTTGCATTTATACTATGATTATTCGATAGAGATGGTTATCATCTCTTTCTTACAGTTAAGGAGACAGAGGCACAGAAATGTTAAGTAATATGCCCAGTGTCACCCAGCTAGAAAGTGTCAGAGTTGGGGGGTGGGGAGTTGGGGAGGTATAGCATGGGGAGAAATACCAGATATAGGTGATGGGGAGGAAGGCAGCAAGTCACACTGCCATGTGTGTACCTATGTAACAATCTTGCATCTTCTTCACATGTACCCCCAAACCTAAAATGCAATAAAAAGTATATAAAAAAATAATAATAATAAAAGCCCTTTGGACCTATAAAAAAAAAGAAAGTGTCAGAGTCAGCATACAAACTCCAGAAGTCTGGGAGAGACTACGCCCTTAGCCACTACATTATATGAAAAGAAAAATATGAACAAAGATAACCATCCTACTGAAAATAGAAAGATGGAACGAACAAGCTTATTTTTCCAAATTCCCTTGAGCAATTATTGAAAATGTTTTGTTTACTATGAAAGAGTTTTAACATTTTGGGGTTCCAAACTATGAAATAACGGCATATAGATTGAGTTAAACATTGGCACGATGGCAGCCCTGCGCTGAGGAGGTATATGGGAAAACAATGCAAAACAAAACACAAGCATATGTACCTCGAATCCACCCGGCAAGAACACAAATGGCAGCGAGGAGAACGTGAGCCTCTTCTCTTCCCACCAAACACCTGCTCCTCTTACCAGATGGGAACCTGGTTCCTGTGCATCCCCTGTTTCCGGAAGGCAATAGAAGGTTCCCAGATGCAGGTAGAACCAGCAGTTTCCCCACCACTTGGAGGCAGCCAGGCAGTTTCTTGGCACAGATCTATAGTGAACAGAAATGTCAGCCCCAGGTAAAGGGTGCGGGAATGGCCAGGAGGCAGGGTGCTGTCACAAACTGCTGTTCGGCACCTGCATCTACCACCCAGAAAGAAGAGCTGAGGACACACCGTCTTTCAGTGCTGCTGGAGGCCTAGGGCAGGCAATAGAAAACAGAAAATCCAGGAGGAAGTGGCAGAAAAGTGAATAGACCAGTGAGCCTCCGCCTTTCCTTCTCCACCACTAGGATGGTTCCTAGTAGCGTGGGCCAGTGGCCGTAGGATGAGCTTTAGAGTTAGGCTGAGCGTCAGATCAAATTCCAGGTGTGCCACTTTCTCATTAGGAAACCTTGCGAAAGTCATTTAACCTCCTCATACTTTGTTCCAGACTACCTTCATCCTCTTCCTGGTTACCTTGAGATCAAGCCTAAGCTTTTAATTTACTTTAATTTAATTTAATTTAATTTTATTTTATCTTATTTTATTTTTAAAGACAGGGTCTCACACTGTCGCCCAAGCTGGAGTGCAGTGGCACAAACACAGCTCACTGCAGCCTCAACCTCCTGGGCTCAAGCCATCTTGCCAACCTCATCCTCCCAAGTAGCTGGGACCACAGGAATATGTCACCACAACCCAGTTAATTTTTTTAAAAATCTTTTGTAGAGATGGGGTTTCGCCATGTTGCCTGGGCTGGTCTCGAACTTCCGGGCTCAAGTAATCCTTGCACCTCAGCCTCCCAAAATGCTGGGATAACAGGCATGAGCCACTGCACCCGGTCTAAACATCCTGTGAACTAAGATTTTTATGACAATCCACAGTTTCGGGCCCCTGCTTACCTCTTCAGCCTCATTTGTAACCCCAAATCTATATTCCAGGGGCCATTCTAGTTCTCATCTTTGGACCTTGCTCATTCTGTTCCTTCTGGCTGGAACACTTTTCCTTCTTTTTTTTTTTTTTTTTTTTCTCACCTTTTGGGTCTCAGTGAATGTCACTACCTCCAAGAAGCCTCCCTTCTTGTCTCCTGTGTGCTTTCATAGCACCAAGTACTTACACTTATGGAACATTTATATAACCCTACATTGTAACGCAGCTGTGATGTGCACTTATAACCAAGAGCGTTGTAAGAGGCTGTCTGATGCTCAGTGTATCACTATACTGTGTGCTCCTAACGGGAAGACGACAACATTTAACAGCACCCTATGAAACTATCACTCTTACCTCTTATATGTTTCTCTTTCCTGCTAGGTTGTAAGCCCCATGAGGCCAAGGACTGTATGTGTCTTGTCATTTTTGTAACCCCAGAGCCTAGCATATAGCCTGGGCTAGCATATAGCACAAACTTAATGAATATGGTTGACTAAATGAATAAATAAACCTCTCTATACCTCAGTTTCCCCATCTGTAAAATGGGGAAAAACAAGATTCATCTCAAGAAGTACGTATGTGAGAATTAAATGAGATAGCATGTACAAAGCCCCTGACACATAGCAGAAGTCAATAAATGGCAGCTCTACTGTCCATTGATCCATTCAGCCTACATGCATGGTTCCATTCACCCTTTACATTCCAGGGAAAACTTACACTTAGCAGGTTGTCCACATTCCATCTCAGAAATATGACTCTTGCCCCAAAATTCTCTAGAGAGGATGCCACACCTCTCCCTCTGGCAACTACCTATGTTTCCCAGCCCTTTGTTAGTCAATCAGGCAATAATTATGTCTTAATCATCGACATATGCTAGATATTCAACTACAGTATTCACACAGTTTTTCAATATCCAAAATAAGAAAATCTTGCACAGAACCATCAGAGTCATTTGCAAGAGTCATTTATTCATGATCGTCTCTCTCTCTCTCTCTGATACACACAGTCTCAGGGATACTAGAAAGTTTTCAAGGGACAGAGTTATCCCATAGTTTAATTTCATTCCCCATCTACTGAGGACTCACCTGATACGAGCTAGATGCTGAGGCAGAAAGACCAAAATTAAGAAATGATAGAGACAAGATATAGACAAAATTAGAGAACTCTCTTTGGGAGTTCCCAGTCTTTTGGAAGGAACAGGCACATAAATAATCTGCATAGTAAATGGACCAACAATGAAAAACACAGGGTAATACCTCAGGCTCCCAGAAGAGGGAGCTAGAGAACAACCTAATCAGATCCTAAAATGGCCCCTACCAGCCAGCTCTTTCTAGCAGGACTTTTGCCACATCTTCCACCCACTTGCTCTCATTCTGTCTCCTGTGAAGATGAAGAACAGTTCATCAGCGTCTTCCTGATAATAACTGCCTCAATTCATCATAAAGGCCAGCCCTAAGGAGCACAGAAGTCAAGGACACGGTCCCTGTCTGAATATTTCACTGTCACAGAAGTCTATACAAGATAAGACTTGGAATCTGAGCGGTTGAATGAACGGGGATTTCCAGGCACTAACTATTCCACCCTTTCATAGATAAGCTCTCTTCGGGTGGTTGTGAGAATACATCATTCTATTTGTTTCCTATGAGGGCTGCTTTGAGCACTGACTTGGTCTTCAAACTTCATGGCACTTTATTTTATGTCTTGAAAAACAGGACCCAGCTGAAATTCAGAATCATTACTAAATGCAAAGAGAGAGAGAGAGAAGCATGAATTATAAGTGCAATAAAATCTCATTTTTTTCTGTGTTGCTAATGAGGAGGAACACATTTTTCTGTTCTGAGCATGCTTTCAGAGGGAGGCACATGGAGGAATCCACTGCCAGACACAGCTTTAAGAACAGGTGGCAGAACAGTCCTCGAACAGCTGTGAGCCGGGCGCTTAGAAAGACGTCTTTGACCAACTCCCTCTCCCACAAGCCCTGCTCTGGACACCAGAGTCCCCACCACAGGGAGACTCCTGAGATACAGAGCACTGTTATTGGGGGAGGATAACCTTATGCTTCTATCCACAGGATCACAATTCTGATGACGACTAACTACCACCTAGAACAGATCCAGATAATGAGGGGCTGGGAGACAGACCTAGTAAAATGTAAGCGATGGAACAAGCTGGCAGCATGGAGTGCCCTCAGCTGGAACAGGGTGGTGATCCAAGTGCACAGGTCCCTGGAGGAGTGTGTTAGCTTGCTAGGGCTGCCTAACAAACACCAGAGACTGGGCAGTGTAAACAACAGAAACTTACTCTCTCACAATTCTAGAGGCTAGAAGCCTGAGATGGGGTGGGTGTCTTCCGAGGCCCCTCTCCTTGGCTTGCAGGTGGCCAGCTTCTCCCTGTGTCCTCACATGGCCTTTCCTCTGTGTGTGTGTGTCCTAATTTCTTCTTCTTATAAGGACACCAGTCATATTGGATTAGGACTTAATTATTTAACCTTAATTATTAACACCTCTTTAAAGGGCCCATCCCCAAATACAGTCATATTCTGAGATAGTGAGAGGTAGGATTTCAACTTGGGACACAAGTTAGCCTTTAAGAAGGAGTGGAATGGGAAACATGGGATGAAACAAGGAGGGACTGCGTCTGAGAATCCACCGGTGGAGACCTCACACAAGTTTGATCATATGGAAGGCTGCAGGGCAGAGGTGAAGGGTCACAGCTGCCACCTCTTCACTGATGACTTCCAAACCTAATTATTCAACTAGGAACGTTCCCTCACGTTCCAGTTCCACATATCCAATGGGCTACTGCACATGCACCACCTGGATGTCCTGCCAACATTTTAAACAAACACAGGAAAATGCAAATAGAACTCATGTCTGATTTTTATTATTGTCATTAATAAATACCTTCCAGGAATTTTTTATCCTTTCCCTCTCCCTGCAAATCTAAAATATCACCAAGGCCCTTTGCTCTTGCTTTCGTGTGTCTCTCGATCCATCTCCTTTCCTCAGGCTGATGGTTACTGCATTTCCTCTGGTCACTATTGTCCAGACCACTGAAAATACAGGCCTCATGCCTCCATCCTCTTTTGTCACCAATTCATCTACATCTACTACTCCTGGATTAATCTTTCTAAACACTGCTTTTAATATGAACCTACCTCTGCTCTAAAACCTTCCATGGCTCCCCATTATTACTGGAAGAACTTTTAACTATACAATCTAGCATTCTAGGTCTCTATCCCTCTTGTCCCTTGTAGTCTGACAGTCTACTCTTCCCCTAAACATTCTGGGGAAAAGTAGAAATAAATGAATGAACGAACACCCCTATACAAACCCTCCATTCCACAAAAGAATAAGTAAATCTTCTTATTTTCTGCCTCCTTGTAATATGCCCTGTAGACGCTCATATGCCCAACATTTTCTCCTCTGCCTTTCTAAATTCAGCCTGTCTTCTAGTTCCCATCAATAGTGCCTCCTCCATTCCTGACCTTTCTTGATTGTTAAAAATATCATTTCCTACTTCTCTCAACAGCACTTACCCATTTAACACTTCAGTGTGATATTTTTCTTATATTTTTTACTATCTATTCCTGTGCGTTATCTTACACCACAACTACATATGTGAGTACATCTTCCTCCCCAGGCTCTACAAGGGCAGACACAGTGCAAAACCTGTGGCACTTAGTAATAACCAAAACACTCATTGAGTGTTGGTCATATGCCAGATACTGTGTTAAGTGTTTTTCAGGATTATTTCATTTAATTCAAACAACAATTTAATAAGGTAGGCACTATTATCATTATTGAGACAGTTTTGCTCTTTTTACCCAGGCTGGAGTGCAATGGCATGATCTCAGCTCACTGTAACCTCCACCCCCAGGTTCAAGCGATTCTCCTGCCTCAGCCTTCAGTGTAGCTGGGATTACAAGCGTGCACCACCACACCCGGCTAATTTTGTATTTTTAGTAGAGACAGGGTTTCTCTATGTTGGTCAGGCTGGTCTCGAACTCCCGACCTCAGCTGATCCGCCCGCCTCGGCCTTCCAAAGTGCTGGGGTTACTGGCATGAGCCACCATGCCTGGCTGGTAGATACTATTATTATCTGCATTATACAGATGAGAAGATTGTAGATTGGAAAGGTTAAATAACTCTCCTAAACTGGCGTAACTAGTAAATGACAGAGCTAGGACTCAAACACAGGTCTGCATGACCCAGAAGTCCCTTCTAATAGTACCTTTCACAGAGTAAGTGCCTTTCAGAGAGTAAGTGCTGAGCATATGTTTGTGAATTAAGTCTATGCCTGTTACCAAAGCAGTTGAGGTGTGTGGCAGGCAGAAAAATGGCCTCCAGAGATGTCTACATCCTGATTCTCAGAGCCTGTGAATGTATTACATTACATTGCAAAGGGGAATTAAGGTTGCAAATGGAATTAAGTTTGCTAATCAGAGGACCTTAAAATATGGAAGTTATCCTGCACTCTCTGGGAGGGTCCAGTGTAATCACAAGGGTCCTTAAAAGTACATGAGGGAAGCATAAGAGAGTCTCAGGAGTGATGCAATGTAAGAATCTGACTGCTGTTGCTGGCTTTGAAGATGGAGGAAGGGCCCATAAACCGAAGAATCTGGAAGCCTCTGGAAACTGGAGAAGAAAAATGGATTTTCCCCTGGAGGCTGCAGGAACGGGTGCAGTCCTGCAGCCCGACATGCTCTTACCACCCAGTGAGATATATTGGTGTCAGATTTCTACCATACTGAGGTGTAAGATGATAAATTTGGTTGTTTTAAGCCAGCAAATTTCTGGTAATCTGTTACAGCAGCAGTAGGAAGCTAATTCCATGTGCATAAACTGACAGCTAGCCCTGAATTATCCTGATGAATGGGCATTGCCCTGGTGAAAAATAAGTAGGCAGCTCTCTGTAGAACCCAGATATCTGCCTTCCACCTCCATGGCAATTCTTAATAGGCAGAAACTGTACCACTCTCACCTGTTTCCTGGGTTCATTCTTTTCCACCCTGTCCCTCCACAATTCTGAAAATAGCTTTACCAAGAAGAGCATGAAACTGTGAACAAAAGTCACACATTAGTGACAAAATTCTCTCAGGAAGATTATTATTCCAATCAAAACATGTATGATATCCTTTTGAAATATCATTACATCATTACCCATCGCTTTCATTCTGAAGCATTTCCCATATATTATCTTAGGTGTCTGTGCCAGCCCTTAAGTGTGCTTAAATGGCAGTTTCGAGTGCACACAGTGGTTTATAGATTGCAGTTTTTGAGTTGATTCCAAGAATTTTACTCTTAAGAGGCCCAAATAGCACTGCAGACAAATGCATTTTTTGAAATAGTAGAAAAACTAACAGTTCAGAATTTTTGGACTAAGTAGCTGATAGGGAACAGATTGGTGACAGGAGACTGGTGTAGACTCACAGACTCATATCCTTCTTGCTCACCCTAATTGATTTTCTAGGATCTTTAGCCACTGTGTCGAGGCTGTGGACACACCTTGAATGGTGGTGTGACCACATTGGTGGAGTGAGAGCTGGGATCCACATTCCTATTTCTCATTTCCTGTTCAGCTGCCTTTGATGTATTTTCCTTAATCGCCTGCACCCTCACTGCTCTGCCACTTTCCCCACTAGTGGACACTGAGTCCATGACGTCATAGCTCCTATCAGTTTGATGTTTACGTGTCTATAGTAATGGAAACAATGAAAGCCACCAACCTCCCTTCTACTCGCCGAGTGCTTTACATACACATTATCATTTAATGTGCAGTTTAGTGCTGTGCTTACACCATGGAATTGGGAGCTAGACCACCTTGTTTCCAATCCTGGCCCTACCACTCATCAGCTTGTGTGACGTGGGCACATTCATTCACATGTCTAGGACTCAGCTCTTCCATCTGTGAAATGACAATTTTAAAAGAACTTCTTTATAAGGTTATTGCGAGGATGAAATATTTAGAACGGTCCCGGTAACACAGTCAGTACCACGTAGTTGTATGAGCTCTTCCCGATCTTTTGAGGTAGGTGTGAGACTACAGAGCTCAGAAAAGTGGAAGGACTTGGGAACAACTTGCCCAAAGTCACATACTTGATGAGGGGCAAAGGCAGGATATGGAACCAGATCTTCGCGTCTGTAAGGTCATGGATTTTCCGCCCTGCTGCGCCGTCTCGCGTTTGTCCCTGATTGGTTCTGAACCGCCGGCGCCCATTCTCATCCCGCCCAGATAAAACAAGCTGCCTCCCGCGCCCCACTGCCTCCTGGGAGCTCCCAGGAACTCTGGACAAAACAATCAGGAAAACTGAAAAGTGCGCTCTCCCTGCCGTGCCAGGCATGCCCCTCAGGGGGAGCCAGCGCGGCTTTATTTCGTCCGGCCTGCCGTCCCGGTTCCTGCCGCGCTGCAGGGGCACGAGGGTGCGCGGCTCGCAGGTGTCCGCGCGCACCGTGGGGCTGCCCGAGTGCGGCTGGCGGAATCCCTCCCCAGCTGGGGAGGAAGGCAGTTGTTTTCTTCCTGGTGGAACGTTCCACTTGAAACCGTTCCACAAGGGCTGTTCTCGCCTCCGACTCCGGGAGGAACTGTAATTAACACAGCAACAAACGCCCACGACGCTAACTGGCAAAGGGAGTGTAACACGAGCCGCTGCTACAACCGAACTGGGCCAATTGCTTTCCCTTCTTGCCTCCCATTTGGTCTGTTTTGGTTCCGCAGTCATCCAACTGTAGCGTTTCTTAAAACATGTCAGTGGCTGGTGTTTGTGTTTTGGGTTGAACAGTTTCACACACGTCGCTGGAGCCCGTGCTCGACCAGCTGCTGTGCTGAGGACTTGCTTTCTGCGGCTTTGGGAGTGTCAGGTAGCAAAACGAAGAGAGTAGTCGACTAGATGGGTGGCGGAGAGGAGGAGGAATTGTCTGCAGTGGAGTCGGGAGCCTCCTCCGGACCAGGACTGGTAAAACCGGTCGGCCAGGTCTCTTGGGGAGCGGGTGGAGACGCCCCACCTCACCTGGCTGCGCTCCGACTCCGGCTTAGCCGGCAGGTTCTGGGGCAATGGGGGAAGGGAGAGGGGCCGGGCCCTGGTGGGTCCCATACACAGTACTCAGAGGCCGGCCAGGTGCCATCACAGGTGGCCCAGCTTGGGGTGGGCAGCCAGGGTCAGGGCAGGAGTGCGTTCTGAGTCCTTTACCTTTGTAAGGTCTGATTTCCGATGCTGCCCTTACACACACCCTTGCTCCTGCGGAGTTCGGTCCATGGCTTCATGTGGGAATTTGTCACATGCAGATTCACAGGCCCTGCCTCAGACCCAGTGAGGCAGAATCCGCCCTTTAACAAGATCCTCAGATGATCTGCAGGCACATTAAAGATTCAGAAACACTGACTGCCTTATTAGGACATATACTTTCTTCTACGTCTTTCTATCAATGTCCCATCGTGTCAACACACTACCTTAGAAAATTGCGGAACAGGCAGTGGCTTTTAGAGGACTGTAACCCTACTCTCAGCTAAATGCCCCGTTTGATGCTTAGTAGTAGCTCTCTGCTAATTATTGCTAAAGAATAGAGTGGGGAGAGGCACAGCCTGCTCTACAGTCCAACCCAGAAAAGCTCAGAGACTAGACGGGGAGCCAAAATCCAAACAAGAAGAGTGATATAACTCTACAAGGTAAGAATACACAAGGCAGAAATGACTATCATATAGGCAGTGTAAACAGTATGTGCTGCATGCTTAGAAAATTCACTGTATTAAATACCACCAATTTTGTATGTATGCTCTCTACATACAGATTCATATACATACACATGTATCTGTAAGTATATAGAGACAAAGAGAATATATGACACAGTAGGATGATCAATATTTATTGAATCAATAGCTATAGCCTGTTACAACACATTCTCCTGGAAAGAATTTTGTGTTTTACACCAAACCAGCATGTATTTGTTCCAAAATTAAAATGTATTACCAATAACCAAAGGTCCATTTCACATGTCTTTTAAAACATTGTGTAAGTAGTCATCATAGGTACATGGCTCCCATTTGAACATGATGGATTCTAGAAGCCCAGAGACGCTCAGCAGAGCCACTTCAAGAATGCTGCTAAGTCTTCCCAATCAGAATAACCCAACATTACCTCCCACGTGTCCATTAAGTCCTCCCAGGCCACAGTGCCCTCATAGATCACAGACTGTAAGTTTTTCGGAGCTGTTTCATTCTTATGAGTTACTGATCTGCAAGCTAAACATTTTCAAACTGAGCCTTCACTCAATGGCCTGGAATCGCTTCAATTTATTCTGTCAAGTACTCAAGTTTCCTTACCTAGGCACTTAATCATATGAGTTGTACATAGTGAGTACCAGTGAAAAGCCAGGCGGAGCATCCCTCATCTCATCCCATCAGAAGGATCATTACAATTTTTAAAATTATTTGTTCCATCTAAAGGTGCTAAGGTTAACAAAACATTGCAGCCGTTTTTTTTTTTTTTTTTTTTTTTTCTGTTTTATGTCTCTGTTATGTCCCAAGTGCTTAAGACAGATCTGTGGAGAGCAGCAGGTGCTCAATAAATATTTTGAGTTGAGCCAAACTGAATTGGTGCATGAATACATAACCAAGAAGAGATTATGACTTTATCACACTGTGACACTACTCCCTGTACATGCCATTTCCAACAATATTTAACACACAATCTGAAGTATTCCCTCATGCTTTATCCTTGCTGGAGACAATCAGTGCTGGTAAGATGATGGAAGGTAAACAAGGATTCTAGAGGGAAGGGGTTGCAGGAGGGAGGGAGGAAGGACATGCGTTTAACAACATCTAGTGAGAGGTGGAATGAGAACGGTCACTTTTGAATGTGAACAGTAAAAGGGCAGAACAAAAGGTTGAGTACTCAATCTAGAATATAATTGCTATTTTTAAAATAAAAGTTTTTAAAAGGCAAGAACCTCTGGTTCAACAATGCTTTGCCATCCACTCTAATAACCACAGCAAATATTCATTGAGTACTCACTGCATGCCAGGCACAGTCCTCGCTTTTTACACAGACTAGTCTTTACACTAACCCTTAGAGGGAGGTGCTATTATTACTCCCATGATAAAGATGAGGAACAGATGAACAGATGTTCAGTTATTTTCCTAAGATCACGCAGAGCTAATGGGCTCAGGTACAGGGCCAGGATTCAGAGAGAGACTTTGACTCCAGAGCCCGTGCTTGTAACCAGTGGGCTGAGGGTAAGAAACCAAGTGAATTTGAAAGAGAAAACAACCTAGCAGAGGACCCTGCCCTCCTGTCTTTTGTCCTTCTGTAGTACATGCTCTCAGTCCACTGGCACAGGCCCTCAGCTTACCCTGGAAATCACTGGCAGCTTCAGTGGTTCCTTCTACACTCACTGATGGCCCCCTACATGAAGACCCTCTGCTTGTCTCCACTGGAGAGGAAGGCCAGAAATGCCAGGGAGCGAATGCCCCAGACCCTAAGCCAATGAAGAATGGGAGTCAGTAAATCGTTGACTTTTCTCTCCTCTTGTGACATTGTAATAGGATAATTCTGACACGCGTTCTACAGTCTTTCAGCAGGCTCCCAGAGGCACTGAGTCCCAATTGTCCTCTGTGCTAATGCTCTCCCTGATACACTCTTTACTGGCTCTCTTCCCCTCCTTGCCTCGTTTACCCACTATGTTTCCTGGAATCACCTTTCAAACAAACTCCTTGTCTCAGGATCCACTTTTGAGGAACTCAACTGAAAACACTTAAATAACGCGATATTGAGTAGAACTTTTCCCATTGCCATGGATTTAGTAATTAGGACCCCAAACTAAGCATCTTAATTACCCTACATACTAAAGACATCTGAATACAACTAAAGGCAAGACATCTGTTTGGTGTCTTAAGAGAAGGCTGAAAAAGTTCTGCAAACATGCCCGGCTCTGTGGCTCATGCCTGTAATCCTAGCACTTTGGGAGGCTGAGGCGGGTGAATCACCTGAGAACAGAAGTTCAAGACCAGCCTAGCCAACATGGTGAATCCCTGTCTCTACTAAAAATACAAAAAATTAGCCAGGTGTGGTAGTGCACACCTGTAATCCCAGCTACTTGGGAGGCTGAAACAGGAGAATCGCTTGAACCTGGAGGCAGAGGTTGCAGTGAGCCGAGATTGCGCCACTGCACTCCAGCCTGAGCAACAAGGGCGAAACTCTGACACAAACAAACACACACACATATACACACACACACACGGGTTCTGCAAACACATTGTCTCCACCTCATTTTTCTCCTTTTCTCCAATCCATATCAGCAGACATCTAGGACAGGAGAATTTAAAGAAATGATTAAAATCCTCTAATAAGGAGTTTTGTGGTTTTTCCTTACCCTCCCCATGGGAGCTTCTGCTACCCAGGATAAGTGAAATTGCACCAAAGGTGGATATTCAAGTCACAGAATATACAGAGGTTTCTATAGAGCCCACCAAAAAACACATATGCACCCTTCCTCCTGGACCAAGAGAACCAGCCTCTGGGCACTGGCCACATAGAAGCCTTCAACTTCTAACAGAGCATCAGTTACGTGCCCGGCCAAACAAAGTGATGTCTTCTCCTATTTCCCCCTCAATAGCACCAGAAGAGCGTGAAGTGAAGGGGGAGAAGATAGTGGGAACAGAGAATGGGAGTCTAGACCTGCCACTCCCACAACTTCATGTCCTTTGGGTCAAAACGAGTGGAGAGATGAGTGTTAAATTGGATGAGACATTGAAGCTTTGTAGAGGACTAGATTGTTTTATTTTGTTTTGCTTTTCACTTAGAGTGATTGAAAACCTATGACATCTCCTTGAGATATAGGTAAGAAAAGGAAAAGGAATATTCTACCCAGCACAATTAGGGCAGCAACTGGAGAAAAACAATCTTTAATATTTACACCCCAACCAAATTAGGCTTTTCGGTTTTGCAAGTTATACTTGTTTTGTGAAGAGAGTTCAGCAGAGCCTGTCTGGTCATACTATCTAACAAATACTATGGAGTAGAGATGAACTGTCAAATGTGAATGAAAAATTGTTAGGAAGCATTTGAAAGCTTTCTTTGTCCCCACCATTAGATTAAAACAAATCTTCTAGGAGAGGTTAGCAGCAAATAAGCGGACTGCGGCCAGGTACGGTGGCTCGTGTCTATAATCCCAGCACTTAGGGAGGCTGAGGCAAAAGGATTGCTTGAGGCCAGGAATTCAAGACTAGCCTGGGCAACATAGTGAGACTTCTTCTCTACAAAAAATTTAAAAAAATAAGCTGAGTATAGTGGCGAGTGCCGGTAGTTCCAGCTACTCTGGAGGTTGAGGCAAAGGATCATTTGAGCTCAGGAAGTGGACGCTGCAGTAAGCTATGATCTCACCACTGCATTCCAGCCTGGGCAACAGAAAGAGGTCGCAACTCTTAAAAAAAAAAGAAAAAAAAAGCAACCTAGAAGAGAGTAATCCATTTTTGATGGCAGTTCCCATGGTTACGTTGTCTAGTACATTTATTTTAAAATATTGGGAATCTTGACATTGAAAGAATTCAAAATCTGTTTAAATGAGAACTCTGGAAACTGAAATTTGAAGGAATTGCCTCAGGGACTGGTGTTGATAAACTTTACAAATAACATTTTTGGTCTGCAAAAGTCAACATCATATTGCCATGGTTTTGGTAGAGGCAGGCACTATACCCAGAAAAAAGAAGAGGAAAAAAAAAGCTTTTATCATCAGCAATGTTGAAAACCACAAAATCGGCAATTAGATTTAGAGAAAAAGCCAGTGGGAATTAAAACCATAGTGAAGCAATCAGTTAATCTGGAGCTGGTTAAAATTCTGGTGTAGCCTGGGCACCAACTGCTATCTTTTGCCGTTATAAACTGAAGGAATAAAAAGCAACACAAATGACTCTAGAGAATAATAAAGGTATCCATTGTTGTTCCCTACTCTCTTTTCCCATAATGATTTTCCAAATATGCAATAAAGGGGATTTTTTTTTTTTTTTTTTTTTTGAGATGGAGTCTCTCTCTGCCACCGAGGCTGGAGTGCTGTGGCACAAACTCAGCCCACTGCAACCTCCGCCTCCCAGGTTCAAGTGATTCTCCTGCCTCAGCCTTCCTAGTAGCTGGGATTACAGGCACGCACCACCATGCCTGGCTAATTTTTTTTTTTTTTTTAGTAAAGACAGAGGTTCACCATGTTGGCCAGGCTGGTCTTGAACTCCTGACCTCAATGATCGGCCTGCCTCAGCCTCCCAAAGTTGTGATTACAAGTCTGAGCCACCATGCCCAGTCCATGAAGGGTATTTTTAGTGCTATATAAAGAAGGGGTTCGCCATGCCCAGACAGGGGTTCACCATGTTGGCCAGGCTGGTCTTGAACTTCTGACCTCAATGATCTGCCTGCCTTAGCCTCCCAAAGCTGGGATTACAGGTGTGAGCCACCATGCCCGGCCCATGAGGGTATTTTTAATGCTACATTAAGAAGAGCTATTTTATAGAAAATGTGTAGGAATAAAATCTGTGAAGACATTCATTAAAGAGATTAACAATAGATTGCTTTATTCCAAACAGAATTTAACTTTTCTAAGCAGAAAAAGACAACAAGACAATTGACTTTAACATTAAAAACACTTAAATGTTTATTCCAGGAGGAAATATAGGGGATCACGTGTACATTTTTATAGACTCTAGCTCTGTCATTGTCACAAATGGACACTTGCCATTCTGTCTGGCCACTCAGCATCTGAAACTCTGCTTGAAGAACACCCCTCTTGAGTCTCATCCACACTCCTGGAGCAGAGCCCATTTCCCACTACAAAGCTGAACATGCTAGGCTCTGGATGGCTCAGGCTTCCTGTGGCTGGGCACAGGCACTTCAGCAGTCTCTGTTCATCAGATGCATCCCCTCAGACTTTAAAAGAGGAGGGACTGCCCACGTTTATTGTGGAGATACGTGTTAGTGGTGGCAGCAGGAACATCTGATTTTCAGAGGCAGAAATGACAGCATTTATGGTAGCCACATGTGTCAACTTGACTGGATTGAAGGATACAGAGTGTTGTTCCTGGGTGTGTCTGTGAGGGTGCTGCCAAAAGAGATTAACATTTGATCCAGTGGACTGGGGAAGGCAGATCCATCCTTAACCTGGTGAGCACAATGTAATCAGCTGCGAGCGAATATAAAGCAGGTAGAAAAAGGTGAAAAGGAGAGACTGGCCTAGCCTCCCAGCCTACATCTTTCTTCTGTGTTGGATGCTTCCTGCCCTTGAACATCAGACTCCAAGTGCTTCAGTTCTGGAACTTGGACTGGCTCTCCTTACTCCTCAGCTTGCACAGCCTATTGTGGGACCTTGTGATCGTGTAAGTTAATACTTAAACTCCTGTGTGTGTGTGTGTGTGTGTGTGTGTGTGTATCTTACTGGTACTGTCCCTCTAGAGAATCCTGGCTAATACAGCCTGGGCACACCAATGTCAGGAATATCAGCAGCACAAGCTCTAGCATCAATGTCCAGAGAAGACATTTCTGCAGCCTGTTCTGGGTATTGTTCTCAACCTGTAGTTTCCCCACAGGTTCTCTGAGCTGCCTTTAGATTAATTCTTCAGCTTCTGAAACCTAGGTGGTTTCAGAAGCTGAAGAATTGGAAATTGCAACATGTATTGGAAACTACAGAATGATTTGGAGCAATTATATCCATTAAAAGAAATGAAAATGAAATTTCATCAAATCCCCTTTGGTTTAAGAATCTTCCAAAAAGGCAGTCCCTTTTTCCCCCGAGACATAAGGGAATAAGTTTGCATATCTACAGACTTAAGTATGGAAAATGGAAGTGACAACTTTCATTTATAAACAAGTCCTAATTTTTTCCAAAACTTTTTAATAAAAATTTTTTTGTAATTGGAATTAAAAATGGTCAGAGAACTGGAAGAGAAGTTAGGGAATTCTAAATCCATCACTAAGGATAGTATTTCAAGCAGACCATAAAAGAGAAGCTTGAGTGAGAACATCTAGGAAGCTGTGAGTAACAGCATGAAATAAGCAAAGGTCGATTTAGTTGGATGTCATTGAATGAAGTGCTTTACAATATAGGATCAATATGATCTCTCAAAGAAAAATTATCGAACTTTCATCTGGAAACAGTAAAAATAAAACCAGTCAAACGTGACACTTATTTACCAATAAATTATAGCATATAATAGTTAAAAATAGCAACAAGAGAAACACCTTTTATTTGAAGATCAAGGTTCCAAGCAAACATTCCCTAATTAATCCTTTCAACAGTATCAGGAATTTATTATTTAGCATTTTCATAGAAAGCACTCAGTATTTTCAAAGTGCTTTACCAACAGTAAGTAAATGTTTTCTCATCAACCTTGTGAAGTAGGTCAGTATAATTATCCCCATTTTAAAGAAAAACAAGGCAGTGAATAAATACATACAGATAGTGAAGACCACTAACATAATTCTCATGTTGATCACTATCAATTTTTCTACTATTCTCATCTTTAAAATATGTAAACGCATCTTTTAAAAAATGCCTCATTTTAACTCTCCTCAAAAACCCAACATGGTAGGTGCGATTGCCTCCATTTGCCCAATGAAAAATTGAGGTTCACACAAGACACACACACACACTTCATATTAGAGAGGTGCTTGCCTATTTTGTATTCTTGTAAGACCTAACTCAACCATGGTCCCAGAGCCCAACAAGACTGAAGCTAGATAGACAACACTCACTTCTAAAACTATTCCCTTTCGAAGAGAAATAAATTCCCCAGAATCTGTGCCACATAGTGGAGTGGGTTTTGGCAAAGTGCGTTCATACCATGAACAACTCTGAGCTTATTTTATTATAGCAGATCCATGGACCACCAATCCCCTAAGACAACCGTAAGGAACATTTTGAACAGCAAGATGGTACTTGCTACATAGAAAACCAAACACACAAACAAAATTACCAGATTCCCTGATGGCTTTAGGAAAATCAATCTCGTTGAGAATAATAGGAGCTGATTGGTCTTTGAGAAGAGTAATTCAAAACTGGGCAATCAGATTTAAGAAAACAGTTTAGACTGAGGCAGAAACAAATTTATTTACAAAGGTTTTTTTTTTTTTTTGTCATATATGGTGTTTCTTCACAGAAAACACAAAAATTAACCAAACAAGTATGCTTTTTTTCTTCTCTGTAATTACAGTGGAGTTGATATTTTCTTTTTATGGAGAAAAAATGTCATCTGTGTATTTTCTTTGTAATTTAGTTGGACTGTTTGCTAAATGTTAGCAATTATAGCAAAATATGAATAATAAAAAAGAAAAATTGTCAGATCATAGCCTGACCTTCTTTTTTACCCACTGCATGAATTTTGACTGTATCAAAGCAAAACAGTTTGGAATTAGTAATATGCTATTTTCCATTCATCTAACTGACAATTAAGCTAAGTGAAGAAAATTTGTCCTTGAAGTGTATGGAATTATTCAACATGAAAGAAAAAAAGAACTCAAGTCAGCCCGTGTATCTTCAGTCATTACTTTGCAAGTGATGTTTTGTTATCTTGGAAAAGCTGTTTCAGGAAACTTAAGATTTAATACACATTATTTAAAAAACTTGTCCTTTTCATTACAAGCACATTATAGTAATTCTGGTCAAATGTTTATTTTCTTTAGTTATATCTCCTTGAATGTTTCATTTGAGAAAAGCTTCAGTTTGAGAAGCCAAACGTGAGCCATGACAGAATTCCACAAATCGAAAATTACTTAAAGGTTTACATTGGGGTAATTCCAAAAGCAAGGAAATGCCAAAGTCCAACAAATCAACACCACGGGGATTTCTCTTTAATGCCTTCTGTCAGTCCTTGTTATTTAGCTTCACTTAAGAATGAAAGTCAAAAGCATTCCACGATCCTTTTTTAAAGTGATTTATTTTCCTAATTCAAGTATTCCAAGTTTGTGCAGAGAGGTATAACCAAGAATTCTTTCTTCTGGGGGAGCCCTAAGAGCAATGCCACTGTGTCCTCATCGGTTATCTTCTGTGGGAAGCCCAGTATATTGGGCAGCATTTGGGGACCTCATGAATGAGCTTGGAAAGGGGAAAAAACCCCCAGGATTGGTGAGCACAGAAATCAACAAGAGCAAGGGACCAGGAACAGATCAAAGGCAGCTGGATCTGTCCCCTTTCCACAGTAGCACCCAGTCACCAGACACTTAACCCTGCCTTTCTTCTCACTAAGCTGTCCACACTCTGCAAACCGAAGTTTCTAGAAGAAGGTACTAAATTAAGGTTCAAGGTCCATCTCTCTAGTTCATAGGGTTAGTAAAGACTGAATGTGATAACATGAGGCCATTAGAAAAGGAAAAAGTGCTGCTTATATTAAGCTACCACCATCACTGTCTTAACATTCAGGGCTATTTGCTCTGCTCCAGCTTGACATGGACACAAATAATAACTAACAGTAGAATGTGTAATATGTGTGGTAGTATATAAACCTCACTTAATACGGACCCATGTGGTCTGTAATACAGACTTACGGACCATAAAACGGAAGCATGAAGAAGTGAAGTAACTAACTTGCTAAAATTGAAGCCTCATTTCTCTAACCTTAGAGCCCACTCATTTAACCATATCTTAATTAAAAATATTTATTGTCTTAGTTTGGATTCCTCAGAAAACAGAGCCTAAGGCAGAAGGTTATGTGATGCTATTTGTTAGGAAGTGAGCCCCAGGGAGCAGGAGTGAAGGAAAGGGAGAGAAGGACAGGGAAATGAGGAGAGGCGATGACAGGAAGCATGATGGAACTCACCACTGCTGATATTGACTGCCCCGTCAACAGGACTTTGTCCCTAAGAAATCATATCAGCTGCATCTCATTATGAAGAAAAAAGGGCAGAATTTTTCACTGGCTCCTAGCCTCTGTTAGTTCTATGATATTAACTCTTCCACACCTCCAAGTTGCCCTTAAGTGAGCATGAACCCAGAGCTGAGTGTCCTGGTAGAATCAGCAAGGAATCCCAGGGCTGTAGATGAGAGATGTGTACACAGGCAGCAGGTGATGGGCTGTCAGCTTGCACCTGAAATCAGGAGAATCCATGCAAAGAGAGAGGGTCTGAAGTGGTTCATAAGAAAAGTCTCATGCACATATACTCTACCATGACATTGGATTTCCAAATGGAGCAAAAAGTCAGAAATCATTCACATGCGAGCCCTAGAGTCATCTACAACTTGGAAATCATTGATTGCTTCTGAAAAAATTATGCCAATTCTACCACAGCATTTAGAGTGGTGTAGGAGTGTGTATACTCACACTAACCTGAATTCATCTCATACAGTGACAATATACATTATCCAACCCAATACTATTCACCTATAAAAAGGAGCTCAACTATCACATCCCTCTGGGAAGTCTTCCCTGATTCTCTCCCTCACCTCTGCCGTTGGGTTAGAGACCTCCCTCTAGGTTCTGATAATGTCCTATGCACAGATCTCTGCCATTGCCCTTTTCATATTATGTTATAATTATTTGCTAATATGTCAGTCTTCCCCCAAAAGAATGTGAGATTCTTAAGAGCGGGACCTGCTGTCATAGGTCTTTGAATCTCCAGCATAACGTTATATACCTTAGCATGCATTAGGTACTCAAGGAATACAGTGTAAGGAAAGGGAAATTGGAAGTGTTGGTGGGGAGTGAAGGCCTGACACGGTCTTTGTGAGAAATGGAAGAGTGAGCAGTCCAGAGAATCCGGAAGAGTGTGCAGGCAGTGCTGAGGGTCCACCTGCAGCTGGCGACTGTGAAGTCATGATGGAAATTATCTATCCACCTGTGTGACTTTCTCTATTAGCATCTAACTGGAGAGGACAGAGCAACTTTGAAGCACATGTTGTAGATTTTGATAAGTGCTGTGACCAGGAGGTCAAGAAATAATAATTTAACAGGCTGTTAAATGGTATTTCCTGCTGAGACCCCAATCTACGGATAATGGGTATAAATGTTTGCAAATTCAAAGGAATGGTAGTGTCAGTTAGTTATATCCAGGGCTTACTAAGAGGTAGACAAAAATCAGTCCTGCAGCCTTTAGCCTATTGCCCATCTCTAAGCTATAAAAGAAAAGATGAAATTTTTTTCGGAGAAAAATTCTTTAAAGAAAATTCTCATTCTGGATAAAAGCATTATGGCACTTCCCCTCACCTTTCCAGAGGAGGTTGATGGTCACTACCCTCAAGCCAAACGAGAGGACTGTTGGTCCAGTAGTCTCATGAGGCCTGTGATTGGCAGAATTCTAAGATGATGCCCGCCCCCCTCCAAATACCCCATACCCTTGTACAATCACCTTCCCTTGAGTGTGGGTGAGACCCATAGCTATGAAGGCTATCACTCCCATGATTATATTACATTACGTGACAAAAGAGATATTGAAGATATAGTTAAAGTCTTACTCAAGTTCATGAAAGGGAAGCTTATCATGAGTGGGCCCAACCTAGTGAGGTAAACTCTTAAAAGGGTGTCTAATAGTCTCAGATGCACTCTTGCTGCTCTAGAAGAAAGCAGACGGCCATGCTACAAACCGTCTATGGGGGCCATGTGACAAGAAACAGTGAGTGATTTATAGAAGCTGACAGCGGTCCCCAGTTGACAGCTAGCAAGAAAACAAGGACCTTAGTCATATAGCTGCAAGGAAATGAATTCTACCAAAAAGCAATGAGCTTGAAAGAGGACCCAAATACTTAGGTGTAAATCACACTTTGGAGTAACAGCTTGATTTCAGCATGGTGAGACCCTTAGCAGAGGACTCAGCTAACTCCTACCAGGACTCCTGACCCCATAAAAACTGTGAGATAATACATTTGTGTTGTTTTAAGCTGCTAAGCTGTGGTAATTTGTTAATCAGCAATGGAAAATGAAGGTGCCGCCTAAGAAAATGTGGTAAAAATTCTTAAGAAATAGTCATGCCTGTCCCTTAGGGTTGGAGACTGACAAAGGCCGATGCCTCATTCTTACCTGGAGAAGTCTGAGGGTGAATGGTTGCATAAAACTGTTACCTGCAATGGCATGGAAAGAAGTGAAGCCAGCAGGGTATGTATTTATTTTGAACCAAGTTATCCCTGCTGAAGTAGCTAGGAATGAGATTTCTCAAAAAGACTCCTGGGAGAACCCTCTCTGGGGAAAGGCGCTCCCAGCAGAACAGGTTGAAGGTGTCTATCAGAAGAGCAGTGTAAGAGATCAGCAGGAGAGGGCATTCCCTGGTGAGCAATATGAGAGTTAGGAGGTCTACTGAGTGGTGGGAGCATCTCTGAAGAACGCACAGAAGCTCCCCACAAGAGAAACGACCAGCAATAAGACATATGACTTGCACAGGCAGACAAGTATTGCATGATCTTCCTCATAAGTAGAATCAATAAAAAGTGCTTCTCAACAAGTACACAGTAGAATAGCAATTACCAGAAGATAGGCAGGGTGAGGGAAGGAGAGAATGGTGAGTAATTGGTCAACAAGTACAAAGTTACCATTAGATGGGAAGAGTAAGTTCTGGATTGTATTAGCAGAGTGACTAGGTATCGTATATTACAAAATAGCTTAAAGAGGCATTTTAAAAATATTTTCACCACAAAGAAATGATAAATGGTTAAGATGATAGATACGTTAATGACCCTGATTTGATCAGTGCACATGTATTGAAACATCACGTTCTCCTTAAATATGTGCAATTATTATGTGTAAATCATTTTTAAAAGGACATCTGCCTTCACAGAGGACAGTGATGGCCATGTACTATCAGCACCAGTCAAGTAAGAAACTGCCCATCCCCAGGGACATTTGCAATATCTGGAGATATTTTGGTTGTTAGAGAGGGAAATAAGGTGGAAGCGGACCTGCTACTAGCATCCAGTGTAAAGCCAGGCTGCTAAACATCCTGTAATGCATCGGACAACCCCCACAGCGAAGTCCAAAATACCAAAAGTGCTGAGGTTGGTAAACTCTCGAATCCCTTCCTTCCCCGCCTTGCATGAGCCCAAGGCAGCAAAGAGAGTGAGAGAAGAGGTGGGTAGAGGACAGGAAAAGACTTTACCTCACTTCTGTAGTGCCATCCTGCAGCATTTCAGTGCCATCCAATGAAGGGAGAAAGGGGCACCTTTGAACTGAATGAGAGACGCAAATGCAGGCATACCTCAGTGATACTGTAGGTTCAATTCCAGACCACCGAAATAAAGCAAGTCACATACAATTTTTTGTTTCCCAGTGCATATAAAGGTTATATTTACACTGTACTTTAGCCTACTATGTGTGCAATAGCATCATGTTTAAAAGTGTACATATCTTAACTTTAAAATTCTCTATTGCTAAAACAACACTACCGATAATCTGAGCCTGCAGCAAGTTGTAATATCTTGGCTGGTGGAGGGTCTTGCCTTGATGTTGGTGACTGCTGACTGATCAGGGCGGTGGTTGCTGACAGTTGGAGTGGCTGTGGCAATTTCTTAAAATATGAAAACAATGAAGTCTGCCACATTCATCAACTCTTTCTTTCTCTATAGCATGCAATGCTGTTTGATAGCATTTTCCCTGGAGTAGAACTTTTTTCTAAATTAGAGTTAGTCTTCCCAAATCCTGCCAATGCTTTATCAGCTCAGTTTATGTAATATCCCAAATCTTTCACTATCATTTCAACAGTGTTCACAGCACCTTCACCAGGAGTAGATTTCATCTCAAGAATCCACTGTCTTTGCTCATCCACAAGAAGCAGCTTCTTATCTGTTGCAGTTTTATCATGAGATTGCAGCAATTCAGTCACATAGGCTCCACTTCTAATTCTACCTCTCCTACTGTTACTTTCTCCACTAAAATCTTGACTGCTCAAAGTCATCCGTGAGAGTTGGAATCAACTTCTTTCCAATCTCCTGTTAATGTTGGTATTTTGACCTCCTCCCATAAATCAAGTTTTTAATGGCATCTAGAATGGTGAATTCTTTCAATTTATTTTGCTCAGATCCATCAGAGGAACCATTATCACTGGCAGCTATTGCCTTACAAGATGTACTTCTTAAAAATAAGACTTGAAAGTTGAAATTACTGCTTGATCCATGGGCTGCAGAATGCATATATTTAGCAGTCATGAAAACAACATAAATCTCCTTGTACATCTCCATCAGAGCTTTTGGGTGACTAGGTGCATTGTTAGTGAGCAGTAATATTTTAAAAGGAATCTTTTTGTCTGAGCAGTAAGTCTCAACAGTGGGCTTAAAATATTCAGTAAATCATGCTGTAAACAGATGTGCTGTCATCCAGGCTTTGTTGTTCCATTTACAGAGCACAGGAAGTGTAGATTAAGCATAATTCTTAGGGTGGTAGGATTTTCAGAATGGCAAATGAGCATTAGCTGCAATTTAAAAGTCACCAGCTACATTAACCTCTAAGAGAAGAGTCAGCCTGTCCTTTGAAGAGTTGAAGCCAGGCATTGACTTCTCCTCTCTACCTATGTAGATCCTAGATGGCATCTTCTTCCAACAGAAGCTGTTAAAAATCTGTTATTTAGTGTAGCCACCTTCAACAACAACCTTAGCTAGATCTTCTCGATAACTTGCTATTGCTTTTATTTAGATCAGGATTTGCTGCTTTTCCTGGCACTTTTAGGTTATGAAGATGGCTTCTTACCCTAAACTTCATAAGCCAAATTCTGCTAGCTTCGAAGTTTTCTTCCGCAGGTTTCTCACCTTTCTCAGCCATCACAGAATTGAAGAGAGTTAAGGCCTTGCTCTGGATTAGGCTTTGGTTTAAGGGAAGGTCATAGCTGATTTGATCTTCCCTCCAGACCACTCAAACTTTCTCCATATCACCAAAAATCTGTTTCATTTTCCCGTCATTCCTGTGTCCACTGGAGTAGCACTTCTAATTTCCCTCAAGAACTTTTCCTTTGCATTCACAACTTAGCTACTTTGGCACAGGAGGCCCTGTTTTTTGCCTACCTCAACTTTCAATATGCCTTCATCACTAAACTTAATCATTTCCAGCTTTTGATTTAAAGTGAGAGACATGTGATACTTCCTACCACTTTAACATTATAGGGTTATTAATTGGCCTAATTTCAATATTGTTATGTCTCAGGGAATAGGGAAGCTGGAGGAGAGGGAGAGGGATGGGGAAATGATTAGTAGAGTAGTCAAAACACATACAACATTTATCAATTATGTTCACCATACCATCTTACATAGGTATGGTTCATGAAACCGTTCATGGCACCTGGAAACAGTTACAGTGGTAACATCAAAGATCACTGATCACAGATCACAATAACAGATATAATAATAATGAAAAAGTATGGAATAGGGTGAGAATTACCAACATGTGACACAGAGATACAAAGTGAGCACAAGCTGTTGGAAAGAAAGCACCTGTAGACGTGCTTTCTTGATGCAGGTTTGCCTCGAACCTTCAATTTGTAAAATACACAGTCTCTGAGAGGCACAATAAAACAAAGCACAATAAAACAAGATGTGCCTATATTGATGGGACTTTTCAGTACCCGCAAATGAGACTTTGCTGTTAACCACATGTGACTTGCAAAGCTATGGAAGTCCAAGATGACAGGAAAACAGAGTCAGGGAAGTAAAACTGAATTTGTTTCATTTTATTTTGAGATGGAGTTTCATTCTTATTGCCCAGATTGGAGTGTAATGGCACAATCTCAGCTCACTGCAACCTCTGCCTCCCAAGTTCAAGCGGTTCTCCTGCCTCAGCCTCCTGAGTAGCTGGGATTACAGGCATGCACCACCACGCCCGGCTAATTTTGTATTTTTAGTAGAGATGGGACTTCTCTATATTGGTGAGGCTGGTCTCGAACTCCCGATCTCAGCTGATCTGCTCGCCTCAGCCTCTCAAAGTGCTGGGATTACAGGTGTGAGCCACCACGCCCGGCCCTGAGTGCGTTTAAAAGCAGTTAGTAGAAATTTCCCAAGTGCTGCCCACTGGGTCCAGCTAATAAAACTGATACAATAGTCACAGATTCAGAGAGACTACAGTGTAACTGACTAGCTTGACACTCAAAGGAACAGAATGTTACAGGAGAGTAGAAGTCCCAGCGAGGAACAAGAAAAATGTCCATTGTCTTAGGACAGGATCCCTAGAAGTGGAGCCTGAATCAGGGATTCTTGTGCAAAAGGGCTGGCCAGGGAGTGAGACCAGGTGAAATCTCTTCTATTCATTTACCAGAGCTGCCATAAATAAGTACCGTAAACTGGGTGGCCTGAAACAAGAGAACCTTATTGTCTCACAGTTCTGGAGGCTAGAAGTCTAAAAGCAAGATGTCTATAGGACCGGTTCCTTCTGAGGGCTCTGAGAGAGAATCTGTTCTGTGCCTCTTTCCTAGCTTCTGGTAATGGCCAACAATCCTTGCTGTTCCACAACTTGTAGCTGTGTCACTCCCACTTTTGCCTTCATCTTCACCTGGCACTCTCTCTGTGCCCCTGTCTTTATCGTATATGGACATCAGTCATATTGCATGAGGAACTCACCCTGCTCCAGTATGATGTCATTTTAATTAATTGTATCTATTATATCTGCAAGGATGCTATTTTCAAATGAGGTCACATTCTGGGATGCTGGGAATTAAGGCTTCAACATGTATTTTTTGGGAAACACAATTCAACCTATAATGTCCCTTAAAGGAATAGGGGTGCAGCATAGGGCAGGGGAGAAGTCTGGCCAAGATATGAGTTTAGCTCAGTTCCAGCCCCAGCCTGATACCACCAGGAACTCCAGAGCCTGAATGGCATCACAAAATCATCCCCTTTCAAAGGATGGAGCGAGCAGCCTTTTCCAACCCCTGAATTGGCCAACCATTGGCTACAGGTAGTTCCTGACAGGAAAATCTATCAGCCCAAGCATTTCTGGTTTAAGTTTCCATTCACCCAAGGGCAGTTGTTGTCTAACATCACTCTGCATCAGAAACACAGACGGCCAGACCCTAATTCCAAGTTTCTGAGTCAGTAGGTAGGGCCTGAGAATTTGCATTTATAACAAATTCCCAGGTGATGCTCTGCTGCTGGTCCCAGGACCACACTTTGAGAACCACTGATGCAGGGCAAAAATTCTTAAGGGGGGCGATTGTGAGTAGCCAGTGGTCAGCACTTAGAGCAGTGAGGGGCTGGGATGGGTTCACTGGAGGGTTAAGGGAACCCACGCAGGACAACAACAGTATAGTAACTACACCACTCTTCTTCACAAAGTTGAGGTACATGGAGAGTGGGAAAATAAACCCAGAATGGCTGCAGGGGAAACCGTGTCCTTCAGAGAGAGCCAGATTTTTGTTACAGCAAAAAGGAGATCAACTCCTACAAAAAGAGGTTGTGGAAACAGAGATGATACCAGTACCAGTGTAAACTGCCAGGTTGTCTGGATAAAAAAGCCAGAAAATCTATTTTTCAAACAATCGGTGAGACAAGTGGGATGTATAGTAACAATGCAGGTCATTTTAAAACTACAGAATCTTTCTTGGATCTCCCCTGTGTGCCTTGTGACCAAATTGGCTACCAACGCCATTCACTCCTTTTTTTTTTCAATCTCTATGAGTCATTGAGTGGCTGCCAACTATGCAGCCACACCACTCAGTCATCCAGAGGGCCTGAAGAATCCCATCAAGTGTGCTAGAGTCTGGTTACTTAATTGGTAGAGACAAAGCTTTATGGCAGCTTTAAGGTGTGGCTGAAGCTTAACTATATGGCTCTTCTAGTAGGAGAGTTATCAAAGATCGTACAAAATTGCAGCAATTTTACTGAAGCCGAGAAAATGTTCCATGGCTAGAAAGGGAAAATAAATTATTTCAAATGCATTATATAAAAGACAAATTAAAATTGGCAATTTAAAGACATGGGTAGCACTAAGTAAAGCGAACACAGAATGGATTATCCTTGATATTCACAAAGGTTGCTGGAAAAACAAATCTGGGAATGAAGTGTGAAGTAATTTAATAGCATCAGACTAAATTATGAAACTAAATGTTTAGAAAATAGCAGAATGTCTTCAAGTTAAAAGCAAAGAACAGAAAGGTTTTCAAAGAGCTTCATTTCAAGCTGAATGGAAAGCAGATGGAACAACCCATATGAAACAAGAAGGAAGTTTCCTCTTGGGGAAGCATATCCTTAAGAGAGTCACAGATTTTGAAATTGGGAGCCACATCTTTATTAGGCAGCTACCCAAGGAAGTCTTATGGGACAAAAGGCTTTAAAAGTTGGGATTTTCTAATATTTATAATCTTGCGTTGGAAGGCTATTTTACCTTTTATTTTTTATATGAAGAAAAATAGGCTGGATGTGGAGGGTCATGTCTGTAAACCCGACACTTTGGGAGGTTGAGGCAGGAGGATCACCTGAGGCCAGGAATTCAAGGCCAGCCTGGGCAACATCGCAAGACCTTGTCTCTACAAAAATACTTTTTTAAAAAAATGCATTCTCACTGCAGAAATTTTAGAAAGTACAGAGTATTTATACTTTTAGAAGTTTGTCTGGAGGCATCACACTACCAGACCTCAAACTATACTACAAAGCTACAGTAATCAAAACAGCATGGTACTGGTACCAAAACAGAGATATAGACCAATGGAACAGAACAGAGGCCTTTGAGGCAACACAACACATCTACAACCATCCGATCTTTGACAAACCTCACAAAAACAAGCAATGGGGAAAAGAGTCCCTGTTTAATAAATGGTGTTGGGAAAACTGGCTTGCCATGTGCAGAAAGCAGAAACTGGACCCCTTCCTGACACCTTACACTAAAATTAACTCCAGATGGATTAAAGACTTAAACATAAGACCTAACACCATAAAAACCCTAGAAGAAAATCTAGGCAAAACCATTCAGGACATAGGCGTATGCAAGGACTTCATGACCAAAACACCAAAAGCATTGGCAACAAAAGCCAAAATAGACAAATGGGACCTAATCAAACTCCACAGCTTCTGCACAGCAAAAGAAACAGTCATTAGAGTGAATCGGCAACCAACAGAATGGGAAAAAAATTTTGCAGTCTACCCATCTGACAAAGGGCTGATATCCAGAATCTACAAAGAACTAAAACAGATTTATAAGAAAAAAACAAACAAGGCCATTCAAAAGTGGGCGAAGGATATGAACAGACACTTTACAAAAGAAGACATACATGAAGCCAACAAACATATGAAAAAATGCTCATCATCACTGGTCATTAGAGAAATGCAAATCAAAACTGCATTGAGATACCACCTCATGCCAGTTAGAATGGCGATCATTAAAAAATCTGGAGACAACAGATGCTGGAGAGGATGTGGAAAAATTGGAACGCTTTTACACTGTTGGTGGTAGTGTAAATTAGTTCAACCATTGTTGAAAACAGTGTGGCGATTCCTCAAGGACCTAGAAATAGAAATTCCATTTGACCCAGCAATCCCATTACTGTGTATATATCCAAAGGACTATAAATCATTCTACTATAAGGACACATGCACATGAATGTTCATTGCAGCACAGTTTACAATAGCAAAGACCTGGAACCAACCCAAATGCCCATTGATGATAGACTGGACAGGGAAAATGTGGCACATATACACCATGGAATATTATGCAGCCATCAAAAACGATGAGTTTACATCCTTTGTAGGGACATGGATGAACCTGGAAACCATCATTCTCAGCAAACTGACACAAGAACAGAAAATCAAATACCGCATATTCTCACTCATAGGTGGGTGTGAACAATGCGAACACATGGACACAGGGAGGGGAGCATCTCACACTGGGGTCATTTGGGGGGAAAAAGGGGAGGGACAGTGTGGGGTGGGGAGTTGGGGAGGGATAGCATGGGGAGAAAT
>PVKV010024673.1:0-30924 GCA_004027835.1 Alouatta palliata
CATTATACTGTTTGTTTGTTTTGTTTTGTTTTGTTTTGTTTTCAGATGAATGCAGGAATGCATATGGAAATTGCAAGCCTGGCTACTGTCTTAAGAAAATTAAGCTGAATTTGTTTTTTAGTTCTGATGTAACGATCAGGGAGTCATTCTTAAAAAATCTCTTTTTCTGTGTTCACCATTAAGACCAAGCTTGACTCAAGATAAAAGAGACAATGATTTTGAAGTAAAAGAAAATTTCACTCATTTGAATCTTGGAAAACTGTAAAAAGAAGAAATATTTTGTTGCAAAAGAATATCAACAGCAAGGCTCCCCCGCAACTATCTATTTCAAACACTGGCAGGAGGGAACTGTGCGGTGTATCTCATAGTCAAAAGCAAAATGTGATCATGGAAAAAGAGGCTTTGAAATTTACCTTTCCAGGATGATTTAATTTCAAATATGGATTGAAAGTAAATTGAAAGCCAGAGGAACCACCATGATGTATATCATGATGTTGTGAGGGGACATCTTTCAGACTGCAGGATGGGTCATTACAGCTGATAGACCAAGAAAGGTGAAGAGAAGTTGAGTCAGCACTGAACAGGCTAGGAGTCCCTGTATATGCATGCCAAAAAGAGATGCTGTGAATTTACCTGCAGGACATGTTATAAGTAGAAAAAAAAAATGCCCTAGAGAGCAGCACTTGTCTGTCTGTATGCACTGGAGGACCAGCAAGAAGTCCCTTTATCCTCCAATGTAGAAAGGCATAAAAACCTTAATCTTGTTGCTCACGTAAGATGATGGTAGTTTAATGTAAGGAAATTTATTTGAGAAACTATTCTTTTAGTCCAAAAATAAACAAATACTAAAGTAAGGTTTAAATATTTTAATTGTTTCTAATTGAATCATTAGAGTAGTCACTCCCAACCCTTGCCCCTGCAAAGCACACTATTCAGAGAATGAGATTCAGAAGAAAAATTCACAAACAAGATATTACAAAAATAAAGTAGTTACTTTTTTTCTCTGTACATTCACATCATGGAATGATTTATTCACAGACTTGATTCACATGAATTTGTTTTCCTGAACTTACTGTGAATAATGTATGCTTTAGGCTCCCATGCCTTAAATTTGTTAGGACATTAGTGAAAGGATCAGAAATTTAACTCTATTGTCAACCAACCTACCATTTGTCTGTCTAGATTTGAACTGTTCTTAAGTGTCTTCAAGCAAAAGCAGTCACTGTCCCAAATGACATAGAGACAGCGTGAGGACAGATGACCTCTATCTTTCTACTATCATAAAGAATATGACACAACCTTATCTGATAAGAGGTCTAGAGCAATTGGTGGTTTTTTACTAACTTTGCATATAAAAGTTAGTGAAGCCACAAAGTTGTTATTGCCATTGCTTAAAATGTATTTATTTATTTTTAGCTAAAACCTGAATCTTTTATCATATGTAGAGAATAGTTATATTATAGAAGATAAACCCAAGGCAAAGAAACTTCATCACAACTGAAAGTATAGTATATTTGTATATGTTCCATCTTATCTTTATTAATAGAAATTTTTCCAAATTATATATTTAGGACTTCTGATTTATCATAGAGTCCATCTTCTAATTGCATTGTAAACTGAACCTAGTTGCTGTAGGCTGATACCACAGGATACACCCCTCTGTTTAAGAAGAGATTCAAGGCCAGGCACGGTGGCTCATGCCTGCAATCTCAGCACTTTGGTAGGACAACACAGGAAGATCACGAGGTCAGGAGTTCGAGACCAGCCTGGCCAACATGGTGAAACCCCATCACTACTAAAGATACAAAAAATTAGCCGGATGTGGTGGCGGGTGCCTGCAATCCCAGCTACTGGGGAGCCTGAGGCAGGAGAATCACTTGAACCCAGAAGGTGGAGCTTGCAGTGAGCTGAGATCACATCATTGCATTCCAACCTGGGCAACAGGGCTAGACTCCATCTCAGAAACCAAGAAGAGATTCAGATAAAATTATTGAAGGTAATTCACACTATATGAGACTTCACAATATGAAGTCTTGAAAGAACATGAAAAAGGGAACTCTTTAAAGAAAATATGGAGAATTTTCTTAAATATTTTATTCAATGAATCAATATTTCATTACTTTGCTTATCTATGAGGTGTTCTGTAACTGAACAGATCCTGTGTATTACAAATATTATTTTCTTTAGTGTAAGTGTAATAATGGACAAATAATTTTTTGTAACTTTGCATACACACCTGGAAAATAGAGTCATGAAATAAAGATATTATGAAATATCTGATTAATGTTACAAAAAGAAAATATAAAAAATATATTTGATACCCCCATTTTTTAAAAAGTTCCTGATTATTTTATTATTACTTTAGGCATAGCTTTAAAATCTTTTCAAAATATTGATAAATGTTTAAACTACTGTAATTGTTTGGTTTTCCTACCAAAGCAAAAAAAGTCATGAAATAAAGCAGTGCCATCTCTAGGCACAGAAAAAGTAGAAAGTACAACATGATATCTGAAATGTTGATTCTGGAAATTATGTCTTTTTTATTTCATTTGAGGAATGTACTGATTATTGAATACTTATGAAAATTAGCTAAAATCTTACAAAAGATTGTTGTTTATAAAACACTTTCAAATTTTCTAAAAGAAAACACAACTTAAATATCCTGAATCTTAATAATAATAAATAACATGTATTTCATGTTTAGTTAGTACTATTTGGATGCCTATTTTAGAAACAGAAGGTTTGGCATGGTGAGTTAACTTGTCATAGGTTATTTAGTTTAAGCCAATAAAAAATTTGTAAAAATGCAAAACAATGTCATAATTCTCAATAATAATTTTTTATTATGGAAAAGAATAATTTTGTTAGGTTCTTATAAATAATTTTTGTGTTAACATGAAATGGGTTTACTGTAGTTATTTTGAGATAAATTCATAAAGACATTTTTGGAAACGTCTTTATTGGCTTAGTAAAAACAGCTGGATCAATCACGTAACCTCTGGAAAATTTCTCCTAGGAGTATACTCCTATGAGAATGAAAGTGAATAAGGAAATGACATGATCTTAATATCATTAAGAAAGCAGTTTTGACCTTGCAGTAGGTCCTCACAGAGCTCAGTGATGCCTAGATTGTTATACCCCTGGATTAGAAGATCTCCACAGTTTTTGTCAATCCTGTAAACTTAAATATTAATTGGTGATTTACGTCTCTGCAACTAGGCTTTTCTATGTAGATAAAATCAGAATTTTTTTAGGCATCTTGAATCAGCATTATAGTAGGGAGCCTGAAAGGAAGATAAAGAGATTTCAAAAAACTACGGTAATAAGAAATATGTAATAGTAATAATAAGATTGCAGAGTAGAATACATTCAAAGCCAATCTAAACAGAATCAGGCCCATACTAGAAGATGAACTGAATACAGGGGGCATAAATGCATGATTGGATATTGATTAGCCCAAAGTCACCAATAGGAGGCTGACAGATGATTAAATGATTGTCATACATCTGCCAAACATCCTATACCCAGGAAGAGATAACATGATTTGGAATAAAAAGTTCTTGATAGGAGACAGAAGTTCCACATATTCTACTAACTGCTTAGAAAACAGTGGTAAAAAGCTTAATCTCTCTAGACCTTAGTAACTCTAAATAAAAGTGGTGAACAGGATGATAGATAACATTTTAAAAGTCCAATATATAATGTAACAAACAGTGGCAAGACCAATAGATATTATAAAACATCACATTAATGTTAGTAAAAGAAAGTAACAACACGTATTTGATGCCATTTTTGTTGAAAGAGGTTCTGACTATTTTTGGCATAGCTTTAAAATATTTTCAAATTATATATTGAGAAATGTTTAAAATGTTATAAGAATTGTTTGATTTTCCTTTTTGGAAATGACAAGAAAGTGAGCAGTTTAGAAATCTAACTAGAAATTGGCGGTGGGGAAATATTAAGTAGAACATATATTTTGGGTAAAAAAAGGAAGAAGAAAAGGAAGAAGAAGAGGAAGAGGAAGAATAAGAAAAGAAGAAGAAGGAGAAGAAGGAGAGGAGGAGGAAGAAGAGGAGGAAGGAGGAGGAGGAAGAGGAGAAAACATCTTAAGGAGTAAAAATTGATCCCTTTAGAGAGACAGCAGGCACAAATAATCAAAGAAAGAAAAACTGGATTCAGTGATTAATTGGGAAACTAAGTAGAGAATCGATCACATGAGAACTTGCATTTCCTGTGGCCAGGCAACAGTGACTCATCTCTTTAAGATCATCTTTTGCTTGTAATCACTGAGAGGGCTTTATTTTAAACAGGCTTATGGGTCTCAGTTCTCATTTAAAAAAAAATTCTTATCATGGATATTTTAAATTAAAAATGTTCTAATGGTTAATAAAATTCTATATTACACAAGGACAGTCTCTACTTTTAGCTTCATTTAATACATGGAAACTATACCCAAAGTCAATGTTATTAGGTAATGCCATTTTTCCCAAGGAACAATGCCATAATTGTTCACTATCCTCCTATCCAATGATATTCCCTAAAATAAATCCAAATTATGACCAATTATAGGAAAGTATGTTAAAGAATTAAAAATAAAAGTCTGAGATTACTTAAAATATCAGATCAATATTCTGTGGTATTATAGATGTATTATTTTTCCATGTTCCCCCAGGGATTTGAAACATTGGTATTTTAGACTTCTGCCTTTGCATGCCCTCTTCTCTCCCTGAAATGCCAGTGTCATTCCATCAAATTAACAGACTCCTGTTTATTCACCAAAACACTTCTCAAGTGTTCTAGCAAGCTTTCATATGTAGTCAGTCAGTCCTGTAATATAAAAAAGATTTAACAGTTCAACTTCCCTACTAGATATGAGAACTGTGAAACATTTTCTTGATAAATATCAAATGCTGAAGACCATATAAATCTCAGCGGATTGTTGTGAAAATTTAACAAGATAGCACACACAAAATACTTAGTACAAAATGTGCATGAAACTAAAGTCGCCTTCTCATTAATTCCCACTCACAATACGTATACACATAACACCTCCTCACAATTTCATTCATTACCATACACTCATTGACTACATATATCTGCCAATTGATAGAGATTTTAAATAATAGATTTTAAAACAGATACAAAAGAGAAAAATAAGACAAAAAAATTTTTTAAAAAGTAATGAAAAGACAAAAATTCCTGCCCTCATAAAATAACATTTTAGTGGAAAAAGGCAGACAAATTAGTAATGAATTTAGTATGTTAAGTAGTTATAAAAATGAAACAAGGGAAAAGAATAGAAAATGCAATTACATGGAAATTGAATAAGTTACTCCTGAATGACTTTTGGATAAGTAATGAAATTAAAGCAGAAATCAAGAAGTTCTTTGAAACTAATACGTACCAAGATATAACATACTAGGATCACTGGGAAACAGCTAAGGTGGTATTAGGAGGAAAATGTGTAGTACTAAATGTCCACATCAAAAAGTTAGAAGGATCTCAAGTTAACAACCTAACACCACAACTAAAAGAACTAGAGATCCAAGAGCAAACAAATCCCAAAGCTAGCAGAAGGCAAGAAATAACCAAAATCAGAGCTGAACTGAAGGAGACAGGGACATGAAAAACCGTTCAGAGGATCAACAAACCCAGAAGCTGTTTTTTTGGAAAAAATAATAAAATAGATAATATGATTTGTCTGTGTCTCCACCCAGATCTCATCTTGAATTCCCACATGTTGTGGGAGGGACCTAGTGGGAGGAAATTGAATCATGGAGGCAGGTCTTTTCTGTGCTGTTCTTACAATAGTGATTAAGTCTCGCGAGATCTGATGGTTCTATAACGTGGAGTTTCCCTGAACAAGGTCTCTTTTTGCGTGCTGCCGTCATGTAAGCTGTGACTTACTCCTCCTTGCCTTCCACCATGACTGTGAGGGTCCCCCAGCCACATGGAACTGTAAGTCCATTAAACCTTTTTCCTGTGTAAACAACCCCATCACAAATATGTCTTTATAGCAGCATGAAAATGGACTAATACAATGACCACCAGCTAGACTAAAAAAGAATAAAAGAGAAGATTTGAATAAACACAATTAGAAATAATATGGAGAATCTTACATATTAAGAAATACAAACATCCATCAGAGCGTATTTTAAACATCTCTATGCTCATAAACTGGAAAACCTAGGGGAAATGGATACATTCCTGGACATATATAATCTCACAAGGCTGAGGCAGGAAAAAATTTAATCCCTGAACAAACTAGTAATCGGTTCTGAAATTAAGGCAGTACTAAATAGTCTACCAACCAAAAAAGCCCAGGACCAGACAGATACCGAGCTGAATTCTACCATATGTACAAAGAAGAGCTGATACCATTCTTACTGAAACTATTTCAAAAAATTGAAAAGTAGCGACGCCTCCCAAACTCATTCTACCAAGGCAGCATCATTCTGATCCCAAAACCTGGTAGAGATACAACAACAACAAACGATTTCAGGTCAATATTCTTGATGAACATTGATACAAAAATTCTAAATAAAATATTGGCAAACCAAATCCAGCAGCGTATCAAAAATTTTATTCACCACACTCAAATAGGCTTCATCCCCAGGATGCATGGTTAGCTCAACATACACAAATCAATAAATGTGAATCATTAAATAGATAGAAATAAAGACAAAAACCACATGGTTATCTCAACAGATGTAGAAAAGGCTTTTGATAAATTTCAACATCCCTTCACATTTAAAACTCTCAATAAACTACATGTTGAAGGAACATACATCAAAATAATAAGAGCCATGTATGATAAATCCATAGGCAACCTCACTGAATTGGCACAAGCTGGAAGCATTCACTTTGAAAATCGGCACCAGACAAGGATGTGCACTCTCACCACTCCTACTCAACATAGTATTGGAAGTTCTGGCCAGGCTATCAAGCAAGAGAAAGTAATAAAGGACATTCAAATAAGAAGAGAGAAAGTCAAACTATTCCTGTTTGCAGATGGCATGATCCTATATCTAGAAAACTCCACTGTCTCAGCCCAAAAGCTTCTTAAGCTGATAAAAAAAAAAAAAAAAAAAAAAAAAAAAAAAAAAAAAAAAAAAAAAAAAAAAAAAAAAAAAAAAAAAAAAAAAAAAAAAAAAAAAAAAAAAAAAAAAAAAAAAAAAAAAAAAAAAAAAAAAAAAAAAAAAAAAAAAAAAAAAAAAAAAAAAAAAAAAAAAAAAAAAAAAAGCCCAAATAGCCAAGGCAATCCTAAGCAAAAAGAACAAAGCTGGACTCATTACACTACCAAATTTCAAAATATATTACTTCAAACTATGGCAATAGTAACCAAAACAGCATGGTACTAGTACAGAACAGACACAGAGGCCAATGGAACAGAATAGAGAACTCAGAAATAAGACCACACACCTGTGATAATTGATCTTCCACAAACCTGATAAAAGCAATGGGGAAAGGATTCCCTATTCAATAGATGTGCTGAGCTAATGGGCTAGCCATATACAGAAGATTAAAACTAGACCCCTTTCTTATACCATACACAAAAATTAAATCGAAATGACTTAAAGACTTAAATGTAAAACACAAAACTATAAAAACCTTGGAAGACAATCTAAGCAGTACTTTCTTGGACATAGGAAGGAATAAAGATTTCATGACAACAATGCTAAAGCAACTGCAACAAAAGCAAAAACTTGACAAATGGGATCTAACTAAACTAAAGAAGTTCCACACAGCAAAAGAAACTATCAACAGAGTAAGACATCCTACAAAACAGGAGAAAATTTTTGCAATCTATGCATCTGGCAAAGGTCTAATACCCAGCATGTAGAAGAAACTTAAACAAATTTACAAAAAAAATGCATTAAAAAGTGGGCAAAGGATAGGAACAGACACTTCTCAAAAGAAGACATGCATGTGGCCAACAATCATAAGAAAAAAGCTCAACATCACTGATCATTATAGAAATGCAAATAAAAACCACAATGAGATACCATCTGACACCAGTCAGAATGGCTATTACTAAAAAGTGAAAAAAAAATAGGTGCTGGTGAGGTTTTGAGGGAAAAAAACCACTTATACACTGTTGGAGGTAGAGTAAATTAGTTTAGCCATTGTGGAAGACAGTATGGCGATTCCTCAAAGACCTAAAGACAGAAATACCATTTGACCCGGAAATCCCACTACCACTTATATATCTAATGGAATATACATTGTTCTGTTATAAAAATATGTGCATGCATATGTTTGTCGCAGCACTATTTGCAACCATAGAGTGAACCAAAATGTTCATCGATGATAGACTAGATAAAGGGAATGTGGGACATATACACCATGGAATAGTATGCAGCCATAAAAAGAAATGACATCCTTTGCAGGAACATGGTTGGAGCTGGAGGCCATTATCCTTAGCACTCTTACACAGGAACAGAAAACCAAATACTTCATGTTCTCATTTCTAAGTGGAAGCTAAATGATGATAACACATGAACACAGAGGGGAACAACACACACTGGGGTCTATTGCAGGGTGGAGGAGGGAGGAGAAAAAGTGGATCAGGAAAAATAACAAATGGGTACTAGGTTTAATACCTGGTAGATAAAATGATCTGCACAAAGAAACTCCATGACACAAGTTTACTTATGTTACAAACCTGCACATGTACCGCTGAATTTAAAATAAAAGTTTTTTAAAAATGTGGAGATGGATGAGAAAGAATTTTAGACACATAGGCCAAGGAAGACCTCATGTGTAAGTGGGTGACATTTGAGTGAAGATCTGGAGAGGGCTGGGAAACCAGCAGAAAGCTGGTGGTATTCTTAGTAAAGGGAAGACCAAATACTCGTCCATCAGCATATCACTGCATTGCATATATAGGTATTTCCAAGAAATGCATCCAAGAAGGAAATGAGATGAGCTGAAGCAGAAGCAGTAATCTACATTACAAATGAATCATTAAAACATTATTTATATTACAGAGAACTGAAATCCAAACCATTACTATGCTCTAAGACCAAATAAAATAAAATCAATGAAAGGAGACTACCATATATAGTCTAGCAAATTTTTGATTTATGAAGATGAATAAAAAATCTGAGAGGCATCAAGATAGAAAAAAGAACAAATAACAGGGTGGTTTCTGGTATCTGCTCATCGGATGACAATGGAGTAATGTAATCAAATTTTAGAGGAAAATTAAAAATCAGAAGTCATTCAAGCATTCAACTTATTTCCCATTTATGTATAAACTTGAAAGAGATTTTCAGTTGTGCATAGGATCAGAAATAATGACACTAATACGTCTTCTTAAATGAAAAATAAAATATATGAATTTATACTAAAAACAAAGAGAAGATATATAATAATTTACAATTTAAGAATTAAAAATACAAAATAAATAAACATTTTTTCTGTTTGAGAAATCAATTCTGCAGTAATCAATTCTAAAACAAAATCAATTTCTGTCCATTTCTGCAGCCTAAAATGTGAGGCTTAATCTTGCAACACTACCTTCAACTGTTACTTTTGAAATATCTCTTGAACCCATATCCTTCATCAAGAGTACAGATGGAATCTTTTTCCTGAATTGATAGAAACTTAAAACCTGAAATGATGTTTTTATCTTCAGACTCTTGCTAATAATATCTGAACTATACAGTTCAGCTGTTAGGCTCAGTGAATTATTAAATCAAAGTTTAGTTTTGTTTTATTTGCCTCTTGCAAAGTTATTACCAGCTAAAAACAATATAAAAGTCATTTTAATAGTCAAGCTTAATTAATATTTTTCTTGCTAATTAAAATGCATATTGAACTACTTGACCCATCCTGTTGCTTTGATTTTAATTGGGAAATAATAATAAATCACTTAATGTAGTCTCACCTGTCATTTAGTTCCCTTTTTATGTCCTCTTGCATTTTAGGACCAGTCATGTTCCTTCAGTAATTATGAAAGATTTAGTATGCAAATGTATCTATAAAAATAGTATATTTTAAAAGTATAGCTATTGTTTTTGATGTATATTTCTAGGTAATTTCAAATATGTTAACATGTACATTTTTCAGAGTAAAAGTTTTGTTTTCATAAGTAGAAAACAAGACTAAAAGATCAAATGTTTTAAAATTTTGTATAAAGAATATAATCACAATTAAATAAAATATTAAGACTACACCTAAAATAATATTTTTGACAACGTTAGAATTGTGGGTATTTTTGTAACTTCATTTTTTTTTTCAGATGGGGCTATGTTACCGAGGCTGGAGGAGGACAGTGACTATTCAAAGGCTCCATTATTGACCATTGGGCACTGCAGCCTTAACCTCCTGGCCATAAGCGGTTCTCCTGCCACATTCATCTGAACTGTGGGTATTCTGTGGGTATTTTCATTTTTAAAACTTTATATTTTCCTGTATTTTTCAATTTTTTCACAATTAGTATTTATGTTTATAATATCAGAAATGCTCTAATGAAAGTAACATATTTTGTCATGTTAGTGTTCGTCTACTTTTTTATCATTGACTGGGGATAATTGGCATTTTGAAATATGCCATTAGAATCCTTCCTACATACTTGCTTGGATCAGATTTGTACATATTTCTGCTCAGCTGAATTGCAGCTTTCTAAAAGAGTAAATCTGATCTGCCCCTGACACTGGTAGAATTCAGAACTCAGCGTAAGTACAAATATCGAGCCACATATCCTTATATCTTAATATTTAAAACTATAAATCAAAACAACAAACTTTGGTATAATACATACTCTATCCTTTTACATTAGCAAATATAACATCCTATTGACAAATGTTTTAGAAAAGGTCAGGATATTATTTTTATAAGGCTAATGTAAGTAACATATCAAAGACACATACAGCTGTCACTGCAAATGCCTAGATACTGTGTGGATAAGATGCTGATGTAAGGATGCAAAAGTATATAGGCACACTATATATACATACATATTTCATAAATTATTACTATTTTATATATGTCTATTATATAAAGCATATTCTTTTTGCCTTTATTTCAGTGAAATTATTTATAATGGTAATAATAAAAATTTGCACATAAAGCTCTAAATAATAAAATTTAAAGTATAAATAAATTAATAAAATTTAATAAAAATTTAATTGAAAGTAAATGTAAAAGTTTTCAATTAAAGTTATTTTATATATTTGTTACATGTTAAATATCCAAAACACTCTACTAAAATAAATTAGAAATAAAAAATATCAAAATATTTAATAAAATTATGTCAATATGTTAAATTTAATTTTATCAAATTCTCATTTTAAGCCTTTACATATTTTCAGATCTAGATCTGTAATTAAATGTCCATCCAGTTGCCAATCTAATAGTAGGTATCTTTTATACATATAATATCTAAGATTACATTTATTTAAATTTAAGAGTAACATGAATGGTTAAATATTGAAAAATGTTCCTCAGCTAGTATGGGCAACACTTGCAGAAAAAAGGTGCTTATTTCTGAGTACTCTAAGGATTAAATAAGTACACAAAGAGGTACAGAAAAAAGACACTCAATATTCCTGAGAAATAGTATTTCATTATTTAAGAATATAATGTATTTCCATTAATTGAAATGAATTATTTAAAAAATTAATTTATATTTTTAAGTGCTTCTTCCTCTCAAACTATTTACTAGGAAACAGTACATATCTGACATTGGCAATTGTGCAACCCACAAATCTTTGAAGCATTTGTATACAATCACTTTTTGTTTGAATAACCTATGCCAAGATATGTAGCACAGTTTTCCTGGGATCTGAATGGTGTTAATCATGAGAACAACATTTTCAAATAATGAGTTGTGCTAAGAATTGTCTGTGTTTTCTCTAATTGTTTTTATTCAAGTCTCTCTGACTTGTGGAGCTTAGGGCAGGTGCCTTTTTGCACTGATCTAAGGCAGTACACATGAGAATCATGCGTTTTCCATCTCGGCCACACTAGTTACCAAATGAACATCTTATAGAACACTAGGTACTTAATAACTTTTGAATTTGTTGAATTAACCTGAAAGCCATTAACATAATAATCAAGAAATTGCTAAAGACGTACATGTAGAGATCCTTGAACATGTACTCTGATGCTTTTTGGAAACCACCAAATGAATGAGTAAATTGAGATAAGGAAGGTGATGAAGTATTTAAGATTGAGTAAAGCAACAAAACAAAAGGAGGTAAAAAGTAGGAACTGTTTGCAATGTTCCCTCTTTTCTTTAGAGTATATACTATGCATCTGAAAGTCTCTCGTCTTAAAAAAGATAAAGTAAGTAATCAAAATGATAAGTTAAATATTGACAGCCCTTAACAAGAGCAAGCCCAATTTTACTTCTGAAAGAGAATCTACTTACACTACATGTGCAAAGCAGCTATCCTTTTGTGAATCTAAAAGCTTATATCTTTCTTGCAATAGAAATGTCTTGATTTTTTACAACCTATGAGATTTTAAAAAATAAGTGTACTAGTAAGATAAATTCTAAAATTTAGCCTGATAGTTATTAAGGCAAAAGAAAAAAATACACATTTTACTGCCAATTTGTTAGAGAAAATGTCAGGTAATGTCACTCCACTGTGGTCATATCTAAAAATATCTCTGCTTTTACTTTAAAATAAGACATGATCTATAAAATGTTTGTGAATCTCAAGATGATTTCACTGAAACCAGTGCAGAGCTTCAATAAAGTAATAAAAATTTTCAGGGACTCTTCTAAATATAATTCTTTACCTATAAGGTATTTTATATTCCCTTTAAAAGAATGCCTGACAGAAATAGAACAGGAAAAGATTTTCTCCTTCATCCCCAAAGACATGCAGTGGGTCTGATTCTGTCTCAGCCTGAGTCAACAAATGTATTAATGGAAATACTATGGCTCAGTATGTTCCACATTGTTAAAGTTGGCAAAAATAGCCTAAAGGTAAAAAAAAAATGCTCAAAAAGTTTAGATTTTAGGAACTCGCTGTGAACCTTGAAAATTAGTCATTAAATCTGTATTTTGATGATCTCTTTTTGAGACGTATATTATGTGAACTATTCTTAACATATTTCTGTTTTATAGCCCCATTTTGATGGTTTCAAAATCTACTTTTTTTTAGGAATTAGGTTTTATTTTATATTTAAAAATTTTAGTGCCATCTGACAAATTACCATTTTTCCCATTGTATATGCTCACCTCAAACTTCAGTTTAATGATTTGTAAAATGCAAGTTTGTCAATTTTTCTCAATAATGAAAACATAATATTGCTTTTCTAAAACTTCTAGTGATAATATGAGCTTAAAATGTTATCATTAGAGCAGTTTTCAGCTTATTTATATTTGGTTTATGGTTTCTTCTGAAATACAGTCTTTCTGCTACATTGCTTGTTTTCTGTATAGTGGATTAGTCGTATGTGACAGGTAAATAGGAAAACAATGTCAATATGAAGTGGAAATTACATTGGTTCATACATGATATTCCTCAGCATTTCAGTGCTTTGTGCCACCAAATAACTACTAAATGCAGCAAGCCATACGAGGATATATTATACATGATACCAACTGATCCCATGAAACTACCTGTTGGCTCAAATTAGATAACCCTTTCTGACTTGAAAGTTGTTATTACATAGTTTGCTGCCATTATTGTATATTGAATAAAATGGTGGCTCCCCAAATATATTCCCACATCCCAATTCCCAAAATGTGTGAATATTGCCTTATTTGGAAACAAGGTCTTAGTAGTTGTAATTAGTGATTTTAAAATAAAGATACCTTACGTTAGCTGGATGAGTCCTCATCCAATGACAAGTGTCTTTGCAAGAGGAAGACAGGGGAGATTTGAGAGACAGAAAAGAAGAAAGGAAGCAAATCACAAGTTCACATAAAAATGAAAGCAGAGATTGCAGTAATGCAGCCACCAGCTATGAAATGCTCACAACTACCAGAAACTAAAAGAGTTAAGAAAGAGAATTTTTTCCTAGATCCTCTTGGAAGCAGTGTTACCCTGATTAACATGACTCCTTGATGTTAGACTTATGGACAGACCAGTGAGAAAATAAATGTCTGTTGTTTTAAGACTCTTAATTTGTGATACTTTCTTAAAACATTCCTAGTTAACTAATTTATTTGTAACTTTCATTTCACTCTTCAAAACAGAGCAATTTAACTCAAACTTATCTTGTTCCTCTTTTCAAACATAATGATTAACTTTTTTGGTAAATAAAGTTATATATGTACTGTAATATTTATAATTGTTAGAAATTAAACATGTATGTTTAATTATATATATATATATATATATATATATATATATAACAGTACCAGTGTATTTATAAGGAATGTCATTTTGTTTGTTTTTGTGTTCCAATTGCAAAATTTTACAGATGTTGAGATGTGTTGCCCATCATTGACTTTGCTATAAGCACAATCATTTTACATGTGAGATTTTGAAAAACAGCTCAGTTTAATTTTAGAAATGCCTATTTTGTGATGTAACAGAAAAGTTTCTATTTTGTGTATAGATATCTCTTTAGAAATGTAATTGCATATAAAAACTGACAGCGTAAGATGTCAGCAATTATTAAAAGCCTTTTTCTGTAATTTCATGGGTACATAACGTTACAGAAATAAAAAATTGGAAGCAACATTCGCTATCATTTTGTCTAACCTCCAGTCTAATGCAGGAAAGCTGTCTATAATATTTCGGTTGGCATCCAATGTTTGTTTGAATATGTCTATTGAAGGGACACACAATTTCACAATACAGCTTATTCAAATTAGAGTTCATAACCATCTTTAGGTTTCTGAATTACTATTTGAAATATATTTAATCCTCATTTCTTTTCTACTTTCATTTGCAATTAGATTTTTTCTTTGAATTTGCATATTTAGATATACATAAAGTAGTCTGTTCAGGTAAAATAAAAGTTGATGAAAGTTGATATGGTGACTACATTTTAGTCAGGACAGATAGCTGAAAGCAGTTTTGGATAAGTGAAATTATAGAGAACTAGAAGCAATAACTTCTCTAAGGATATATTAGAAGTCACATATACGACCTGGATAAAACAACACAAATGTTCATCACCTGACAAACAAATAAAGTATGACATATCCAGGTAATGGAATATTATTCAGCAATATAAACGTGCTAGAATATGAGCAAGTCTTGAAACATTGTGGTATGTGAAAGAACCCAGTTGCAAAAAACACATTTCACGGTTCTATTTATTTCTGAAGGGCCCAGAATAGGCAAATCTATGGAGACAGACAGTACATTAGTGGCTTTCAGGGATTGTTGGGAAAAGATCATGTGTGGTGACTGCTAATGGATTTCTTTCTAGGGTGATGAACATTTCTAATATGACGTCATTTTAGTTGTGTATGAATATGCTAAAAGCTACTGAATTACACATTTTAAAAAGGTGGATTTTGTGATGCATTATCTCTAAATAGAGCTGTTATGAAAATACACACACACAGATAACCAAAACCAAAAAGCAAAGCAAGGTCCATATGGTGTCAGCAGCTAAGAGAAAGGAAGCAGAGAAATGACACAGGGAGTCTGGATAAACTTAAGAGCCTGAGAACTTAGAAGTCACCTGCAGATATTCCTTAGAAACTTGGCCAGCTAATAAGCATATAGCAGTCAAAACTGGGACAGCGCTCTTCACAGTTCAACTCAAAGGTATGTGTAAGGAGACTGTCTAAAGCCTGCGGTGAAAAATGGTTGAGCCCTATGGATCCTTGAAATCCACCAGCTAGATACCATTTCCAAAACAGTCTGACATTGAGAGAAGCTGTAGGCTACAGAAGCTAAATTAAGAGAGTTCGGATAAATTGGGAAAAGGAGAGTTAATCTTTCGAAAATATATAACTGTATTTTAAAAACCTCTAAGAGAATAACAAAAGTTTTTCTAGGCATGGTGGTTTACACCTGTAATCCTAGCACTTTGAAAGGCTGAGGTCATTGAATCGCCTGAGCTCAGGAGTTTGAGACCAGCCTGGGCAACATGGTGAAACCCAGGCTCTACCAAACACACACACACACACACACAAGTGGGCACATGCACACACACACATATAGCCAGGTGTGGCGGAGCACACCTGTGGTCCCAGGTACTCAGGAGGCTGAGGTAAGAGGATCACATAGCCTGAGAGGTGGAGGTTGAAGTGAGCTGAGATCTTGCCCCTGTACTGCAACCTAGGGGACAGAGTGAGACTCCATCTCCGAAAACAGAAAGAAGAGAAAGGAGAGGGGAGGGGAAGGGAGGAGGAAGAAAGATAAAGAAACAAGAAAGAAAGAAAAAGAAAATGAAAGAGAAAAAAAGAAGAAGAAAGAAAGAGAAAGAAAGGTTCTAATGCCTTTAAACTGGGAAGACTATTTTGATCTATCCTCCTCGTTAAGAGTATAAAAAGACAAATTTCATTTGCATATGAAAAGCAGAAAATTGTAGTAAAAACCAGGCAAATATAAAGGAAATGAGAATCAAATACAGAATAATTTACCTGCTGCAAATAAAGGCACACCCAAAAAAGAATCTACCATCTATCAAACGGAAAAAAAAAATCTTAGTGTTTCAAAACAAGCTAAAGAAACATAATAAAATTTTGGAACACTGAAAAACAAACTTTAAAAATAGAAAAACTCAGATATGAGGTGATTGGAGAAGACAGGATTGCAGGAAAAGTCTTACATAATTTAAGAAATAATTAGAAGAAAAAATTGGAATTAGAAATTAGAAGTTTTATTCTTTCTGTTAAGAGGATTAGAAAATGGAAAGGAAGAACTTGTTTTAATCAAAAAGCAGAAAAGAAATAGATCCAAAGTAATTAATAGATATTAAGAGAGATGCCAAAAAATTAAATCAATGAAATGTAATATACAGTTAAAACTATGATTTAAAACATTTTTTCAGCTTGGCATGGTGGCTCAACCCTGTAATCCCAGCACTTTGGGAGGCCGAGGAGGGCAGATAACCTGAGGTTGGGAGTTCGAAACCAGCCTGACCAACAGGGAGAAACAGCATCTTTACTAAAACTACAAACACAAACAAACAAAAAGAGCCAGTGTGGTGGCGTATGCCTGTAATCCCAGCTACTTGGGAGGCTGAGGCAGGAGAACATCTTGAACCTGTAAGGCAGAGGTTGCGGTAAGCAGAGATTGCGCCATTGCACTCCAGCGTGGGTAACAAGCGAAACTCTGTTTCAAAAACAAACAAACAAACCAAACAAACTAAAAAATATTGCTTTTTCTAAAATAAAAGAATAGTTGAAACAACACATTGAAAAGATAGGCAACATACCTGGGAAAACTGACCCAGAAGAACAAAACAAAGCATGCTGCTATAATCATTAGACTTTAACAACAGTGAGCATTTTTTTCTTGATAGGCAAAAAAGCAAGCGACTAAAAGAAAAGTAATCAGATTGTTACCAGATTATTCAATCTTAACATGCCCTCCCAAAATAGAATAATATGTTTATGAATGAAAATGTAAGCCTAAAATTTTATTTACAATCAAGCTTACTTTCAAGCATGTAGGCTATAAACTGTAACGAACAGGAAATACTGTATTCAATGAACCCTTCCCTTTAAACACGATTCTTGAAACAAAAATGACTGTAAATACACAAGCATAAGGAATTGTAGCAAATAATAAATATAACCTATATCTAAAATTAAATGGAGATTAAAAGGAAGTTAAATAGTACATAATACATATATACTTTGAAAATGCATAACTCTCAAAAAATGGTATGGGGGAATACAGATTGCAAATGAATAGTAAATAAGCTCACAAATTGCCTTATTAGTATTAAATTAAAGTAACGATATTTTAAATTCAGTGCTGTGGGGATTCATTATACTTTTCTCTCAGCTTTTGCATATTTTTTGAAATTATTATTAAAGAGATAACTTTGGAGTTTCTAGTTTAGAAATCTTGAGGTAAGCCAGACGAGAAACAATAAAAACTGGAAACATAACAATAATGAGGAGAATAAAAAGGAGAGGATGAATATACTGTTAAATAGAATGGGCAGAAGATTGTGACCTGTGGAGATAAGAAGCGTGGGGAGGGCACAGATGACTCCAAGGTTCTTGTTGAAATGACTTGGTAGATTGTGGGTGTCGCCATTGAGACACGAGACACACAGGGAAGACAGACACAATTAACTTAGATGGGAGCATAGAAGAAGAAACGTGGCATAGATAATGATGAACTGTATCTAGAGAGATTAAATTTACCAAACATCAAGATAAAAGAAAATAATTAGCTATAATGACATTTTAAATTCTGAGTCCAAACTGATAATAGAGCCTAATGAATAACTGGGAATTGACTCCTTTTTCTTTCTTTCCATCTTCCTTGGTTTCTGAAGAGCTTCCCTCCATAAATTCCTCTCTTCTGCTCTCTCTACTCTTCCACTTGAAGACTTTTATTGCTTTTAGCAAATGACTTGTACCTTGTTTTAAACATTCAAATTAACAGTGAAAATAGCTGAAAGTTGTTTAAAGAAAAAAAACAGGCCATTGCCTTATAATTCTGGTCTCCAGAATTAGGGAATTTGAGGCTCTTTTAATTGTTTTTCCTAGCATTTACTTTTGTGTTTCCAAATTATATGCAAATTCTACCAACACTATATTTATCAATATATCAACACTATATTTATCATTAATTCCTTTATTAATTGATATTGATTAATTTGTATCAATTAATAAAGGATCTAATGTATTTCCATCTGAGTAAATAGAGATTTACCTCTTACATTCACTTTATAACCCTGTTAGAACAGTTACATTATTGCTTGTTTGTTTTTTTGAGATGGAGTGTCTGTGACCAAGGCTGGAGTGCAAGTGGCACAATCCCTGCTCACTGCATCCCCTGCATACCAGGTTCAAGTGTTTCTCCTGCTTCAGCCTCTCACGTGGCTGGGATTATAGGTGCCCACCACTGCGCCTGCTAATTTTGATATCCTTAGTAGAGACGGAGTTTCACCATCTTGGCCAGGCTGGTCTCGAACTCCTGACCTCGTGATCCACCCGCCTTGGCCTCCCAAAGTGCTGGGATTGCAGGAGTGAGCTACCACTTCCAGTCCAGGAGTTTTTTGAGAAAGGATGGGAGATAAACTGTTGAGATATTGCATGTTGAAAATATACTTCTTCTACACTTACGTTTGCTTCAAAATAAACCGCAATCAAATAATTAAATTAATTAAATTTTAATCATGTAATTACTCAATTAATTAATTGAGTAAAGTGCTTTTAAAACTCTCAGTTAAGTAAAATAAGGATTCCTTGCATCAGAAATTAGTAAATTCTGCCACTGAAGATTCTCAGTGATTAATAAGAACAAGCCGAACAGTTGCCCCAGGTAATGAGCTTGTAGAAACACACACGCAAAATTAGTTACCTCTACTCTCTAAACTAGCCTGCCTAGAACTTACCATTCCTTAACTACTAAACCATGTCTCCAGGAACTGTAACCTACTTTCATTATTTGGAATTCTCCCTGTTCATTATAGTTTGTAGATTATATATATATGAAAGTCAATTTGATTTAAATATCTTTGTCTCTTACTTTACTGAGAAAATACATTCTATTTTTTCAATGGACAAAGAACACTTAACCAGGCATACTCAGTTGCCTAACAGAAAAAAATAAAAACAGCTACATGGGATGGTTTCTGTGGTTCCTTGCAGTTTACATTTTTGTGATCCAAGTATATCTATTTATCTCCAAAAGTTCATTTGCAACATTAAATCTTACCTTCTCATTCTCTTTAATTGCTGCTCTATAACAGTCAATATTTGTCTTGTTGTTGTTACCCTGAATATAAACTCTGTTTCTATACTGGAACATGGCTGCTCTGTGAATCTTGGTTGCAGATAGAATTGACCCCAACTCTAGAAGCATAAAATCCCAGATAAAGACAAACAACTTATTCTCAGGCCTCCCTTGTTTTTAAGCCATGAGCAAGTGACCTAAGTACATCACTCAGATGTCGTTTTATTCAGACAACAGAGAATCCATTGCAGTGGCAAGAGGTGCAGTGGTCTTGGGAAACAGAAGTGGCAGTGATCCTAGCAGCTACATCCAGAGGCCACTGTTGCCACTAGCTGTAGAGCAAGCTATGGCTTCTAATAATGATCAACAATATTACAGTACAAAATGCTTTGCTGAACTTGTTTTGGTCACAGGACTGGGTATTGCCTAACTTTCTTACTTCTTTCCATTTTCTGTTTGATGTTTTTTAGCTACCCAATACCCTTTAAATACATTTATTTTCAGCTTAGAACACCTCCACTCTGCTTGTAGGCTTCCAGCCAAAATTGCTGACTAATACCTGGCAATAGAATTATAAAGCATTCCTGAAACAGCCTCAGAAAATTCTTAGAAATATGTTTGGAAAAGTTATGGTTCCTTAATAGTTAGAAATAGTGGTGTCCAATTATTTTCAGTCAAGATACCTGCGATTAATACTCAGCAAAACAAAACTACTAATGATAGATTGTGAGCTTTCAGACTGGAATTTATCTGTATTTCAAATGTTTAGTGTGTGTATGTATATGCATATGTAACAGAAAATAACATTTATTGAACTTAAAAAATAACTGATTATACTTAAAAGAATTGCTGAAATGCTATATACAAGTAATTAAATTAGAATGCTAAAAAGGTTGAAAATAGAAGAGAGTACAAATATGCTAAGATAATGTCAATAAAAAAGTAGTATCAGTATTGATGTCAACATTAGAATTAAAAACAAAATCATTCAATATGAAAAATAAAAATATAAGCCAAGAACAATGGTGGGCTTATAATCCCAGCTAGTTAGGATGCTCAGAATTGCTTGAGCCCGGGAATTTGAGCCCAGGCTGGGTGACATAGTGAGGCCCTGTCTCTTAAAAAATAAGAACATAAAATATATTTTAATTCATATATTTGTGATACATATTTAATTTGGGGGCTCATGTTAACCTTCATAATATATAATACCTTACTTCTTTTTTCTTGATTCAAATTAAGTCTGGTCCAGAATTCACATGGGCAAAAGCTGAGAAAGATACAAACCAGACTATTAACAGTAAGAATAGGATAGTGTGGTCCTTATCCAAGTTTCTGGCCCAGAGCACCTAAAACGCTTAGGATTCCCTAAGTAACAAGAATGTCTTTTGTTATTCATAATGAGCTCTTTCTGATGACAACTCAGTTTATGCTAGAAGTAGGTTAGGGCCTTCAGATAGCCTCAGGATGGGGCTAGCCTCCAGAAAGACCAAGTGATCAAACTGTTGGTACTTTTAGTCCAACTCGATGACTTCTGGGAAGGCTAGGAGAGGCTGGAGAATAAGGTCTATAAAAACACTTGAACAACTAAATTTTAGGCGCTTCCAGGCTGATGAACACATCAAGGCACTGTGAGTATGGTACGCTCAGAGAAAACATGGAAGCTCTATACAAACTCCCACTCCATCCCCATACTTTGCCCTATGAATCTCTTCCATTTGACTGTTCCTCAGTGGCATTCCTTATAATAAAACAATAAGTTTATTCATTTATTTATTAATCAGTAAAGTGTCTACTTAAATCCTGTGAGCCCTCTTGATCAATCATCAAACCTTAGGGGAGGCTTTTGGGACCCTCCAGTTTATAGCCAGCCAGTCAGAAGTATGGGCGGCCCAAGGCTTGTAATTGGGGTCTAAAGTAGAGTTAGTCTTGTGGGCCTGAGCCTAAAGCTGTAGAGCCTGTGCTAACTCCAAGTGGTTAGTGTCAGAAATGAATTGAATTGTTGTAAACTGAGTTTTTTCCAGAGAATCAGAAAGTTTATTGTTGGTATTGGAAATCAATCCAGATAGAAATATCAATAGGGGACTTACACATTTTACTGTTGTAATCCTATTATATATGTATGTGTGTATGTATTTATAATAATAAACATGTATTTGCTTTTTACTTTAGTTTTAAAATCTTTTAAATACTGTGTACACAAATACGGTAAATATAGTTTTAATTTCTTATCATCTTTGGTGACTTCTCTTTTAGTATTGTTGTTATTTGAGTGCCTATTAGCTGCTCCAGTTCCAATTACTCTGGCACTGCCTTACTAGGTATACAAAATGAAATAAAATTCAGTAATGGTTAGTAAAATGATGCAAAAAGTTTAAGTGAAGTGTTGAAATGAGCAATATCACTAAGCAGCTGAAAAATGTGTTGAGATTCACTAAGTGATATATAAAAGAAAGAAAACAAACAAGACTTCATTACACAGTTGACTAAGCTCTGTAACTGATGGGCAATCCTCATTGCCTTGTGACATTCAGGCTTTCATTAGTGATTTCAGGCCAGCAGAGGAAACATAAAATTGAATGCATGCTGCCAAGGTGAAGTTTTAAGAGTATGATTTTGAATTTATTGTTAAGAATCGTATAAAAGTAATCAATAGTAAATAGACTAGAAATGTCTTTATACAAAATGGTAGAAGGCTGTAGTCCTAAATCTAAAAAGCTAAACCATATTCTGGAAAAAAAATTGTCAAGTAAATCAAACTTATATTTTCAGAGTTATTTGTATAAAAGATAACAATGATCAAAGGAAAATGCTTATACATATAGTTCTCCATTATTTTTTCATAGTTTGATGTTAAATAAGTTACATTAATGCTCCCTAGAGATGAGATATACAACAAGAACTACATATGTACTTGTACATAAAATAAAATCTTTAGTAACATCTCTGATTGCCTGAAATGAAATTCAAAATCCAAATCTGTAAATCATCATGAAGCAAAATCTCTCTCTGGGCAAGAGAAGCGCATCATATGTTATATTTCTAAACTTTTAGTAGGAAGAGAGAGACTTGCAAAAACTAACAGATTGCCCTGCAAAGCCTTCTGAAATTGATTTTTTTTTTAAATCATAGAAAACTGCCATCTATCGGTAGAAAATCTCAACCAAGGAATTCTTAGAATTTAACAAACTTGACTACAAAGCAGTTCACAAGCCTCTCTTAGTCTAGTTAAGAGTGGTGTAACAATATTTTAAAGACATTAATGGGATTTCTAAAGCTAGTTATTGGCTTTCTAAATGTACAGCATTTTTTTTCTAAATAAAATGTATCAATATGGTAATGTGTCATATAAATTTCTTTGACATTATTCTCTTACATAAACTTAGACTAATTTTTTTTTTTTTTTTTTTTTTTTTTTAAGAGACAGTGTCTTACTCAGGCTGGAGTGTGATCTTAGCTCAACGCAGCATCAAACTTCTGGGCTCAGGTGATCCTTTGGCTTCAGGCTCCTGAGTAGCTGAGATTAGAGGCCAGGCATGCGGCACTACGACCAGCCTCATTGTTACCTTTTTAAGATTCCAACTAAACCATACATGAGAGGGAGGGAGGAATTATAGTATTTTTGAAGATTAAAAGAATTATACAAGTACATTGTGTAAAATGGCAAACAATAGTAATTTTAATAATGAAACAAAAGATATGAGTAAAAATTATACTACTAATATTCTCAAATAACTGGGATAAAAAATCATAAGATAAAATACATGTTTTTTTAACCACATAACATTAAACTTTGACTATTTTCCACATATAAATCTGTATTTGAATCACTGTGATTTTAAAATACACTCGGGGTGCTCAGCTTTTTATTTTAATTTGGTATACTAAATGGCCTAACTATAACCTAGAATCACTTAACAGATCAAAATATTGAAACTGGAAAAGCCTAGAAGTTAAACCTTGAAATTTTAAATTAAGGACATTGAAACCCGCTGAGGGTAAGCAATTACCTAAAAATTGTGCAACTAGAAGAGGAGAAGGCAGCTTTAGAACCTAGTCCCTCACCTACGTCTCTGTTTCCTCTCCACCCTTTTGAGCCATCATTTCCAATTACATTAACTATGACGAAATGTACACAGTTGAAGAAATTAGAAACAAATTGTTGAAAATCTTGTAAACTAAGCTTTGTTATTGTTCTTAATCTCATTCAAAAACAAAAAACATGTATAAATTACAGGCTTATCAGATACTCGGAAATATCATAAAGCATAGCATGGCACAGAAAAACATAAATAAAGCAGACAGACACATACAGCAGAAATTTAAACTCTGGAATCTAAAAGGTAAATTTCATGTTATCCTAGCCTAGCATTCTTAAATTTTAACAAACATTATTAAATATTCTCTTCTGTTCATACATCCGGCCTTCCTCAGGTTTGTGGCACTCCTGATCAGTCCCAAAATTCAACACTCTATATTTGATCAATTTACATCTACTCATTGTATTAAAACAAATAATCATTAACTCTGGAACTCCAAAGACAATGTGACTTGAAAGTTAAATATACACTGAGGCAGAAGTACTTTTTTTTTTTTACTTTTCTTATCAGAGTTAATTTATTCTGTATATAAGTTAAGACTGAGCACCCTCAAATATGCTTACTAATAAGGAACTGTTCACCTCAGTTAGCAAATAGCCTTTCTCTTGTTCTATCTTATAGATCACCTCTTACTTTCAGCTCTTACCAACATTCCACTTAGGCACAAAAGCCATGAAGGAACAGTCTTTTGAGGCAATAATGTAAGGTAAATCTCTTTCCAAATTCAAAGCGAAATAAATGGTGTAGCTCAGTGAAAATGCTGACTCAGAGTGATAAATGTTTTAGCACTAGCTTCATCACCAGCAACAAAGTGTGTTAATATTAGCCTTATACCAAAAAGGTCAGCTATTCCCAAGTAAACAGCTCCCTCCACTGGTCCAACCATCGTTATATGCTGTGAAGCATAAAGTCCCTGGAGTTCTACTAGAACTTCATCTGTTTGCAATACAGATCATAGAACGCTAGCTAGAACTATTTAAGACTTTAGAAAAACTGAATTAAAAGGTGGATCAGCTAACAGCTAAAAGGTAGCAATCTCTGTAGAGCCGTAAGACCTCAATGGAAATGTAATTAGATGAAAAAATATATATAAATATCAGAAATCCTTTCAGAGACAACAAGACCAGCGCTTGGAAAACACATTATAAAAAATATCTCACAGCTCTCAGAGGATGTGATGAGATATGAAAGAGAGGAAAAATAATCTCCAAATTACTGTTAAAGTATAAAGGGTCTGTCTAGTTACTGGGCTTTGTTTTGCTAGCTGGGTATTAAAATTCAAGAAAGATCTGAATTGCTTAGTTATACTAGAGACTGAATACTTATTTGTCCTTCTTTCATGAAACATTTATCCTCTTCTAAAGAATGTTTTTAGTTCGAAGGGGTTCTCATTATTAACCTATGCAATATTTCTTTGTGGTAGATACAGTCCTCACCATGTTTTAAAGGTGAGGAGGCTCACAAAGGTAAAATAATTTACTAAAAAGTTTCTCATGTGAGCCCTGGTCATATCTCCAGATGCTTAATGAGGTACCCATTACATGACAGCGGTTCCCAAAGCATTGTGCTTGCACTAGCAGCATCAGCACCACCTGGCACTTATTGGCAATACAAATTCTTGGGCTGTACCCCAGGTCTGTCAATTTAGAAACTAGCAGTTGAAGGCGAAGCAAGCTGTGTGGTTTTTTGTGTGAGACGGAGTCTCTCTCTGTTGCCCAGACTGGAGTGCAGCGGCAGGATCCCGGCTCACTGCAACTCCACCTCTGGGCTCAAGTGATTCTCCTCCCTTGGTCTCCCTAGTAGCTGGGACTACAGGCGCACACCACCCTGCCCGGCTGATTTTTGTATTTTTAGTAGAGATGAGGTTTCACCATGTTTGCCAGCTCGAGCTGGTCTTACAATCTGTGGTTTAATAAACCCTCCAGATGATTATGATGTACATTAAAGTTTGAGAACTTCGCTCTGACAAATGTTATCAAAATTTTAAAGTTAATTTATTTAATATAATTAATGAAAACAAAAAATTTTACCAGTGTCCTATGTACTAAATTTCGGTGAGTATAATCAACTACTGAGTTATGTGCAGGCAGATTGTCCTCAGGCAGCCAAAGGTGGACAAATTGTTCTCACCCGTGCCTACTGCACCCCTCCCAATATCTCATCCTACTTTGGCCAGAAATACCTGTTTATTGCTCAGGTTCACTCCAAAGATAATTTCTATGTGATTTTCTTTCTTTTACAATTTCACTACATTCCAGATCAAATTAGCTTTCCCTTATTATTACAGTCATATTTCTACCACAAATTTCTGTTAAATAAATAACTGGATACTTACAATTTACCTGGTTCTCATGGTTTTTAAGATTCTTATCATGGAGATAAAAATCTCTACTGGAAATCACTGAAAAGGAATACTTCTCTGCCTTAGCTGCATTTAAAGCTGCTCTTTCTAACTAAAGAGATTAGAAAAATACTGAAGTCTGGATCCCTTGCATAAGCTACCAGAAGTCTCTAATTTTATTAAAATAGGAAGCAGCCAGGATATCAGAATTTTTGAAAGTTTCCCAGGTTATTCTAATATGAAGTCAAAGCTAACATGAAAGTTGAATGTGAATGTTGCTGATATCAAGATGAAGTCACTCTTGTCAGACCCGGAGAAGGTATAGCTGGGAGGTCATGAAATAAGGGGGCTCATCTGTGTTTGAGATAAGAATTATCACAAATGTTTTCCTGAAGTCCACAAAAAATTCATATATGTCCTATACGTATTTCACATCTTACCGTACCTGCCTTGCTCTTACTGTATGTGCACACATAATTTTTCAGCAGGGTTTACCTAAGAAATTCTTCAAGACAGCAGTACTACAGATTAGATGCTCTCACAAGAACACTCACTTAGCAACGGGTATCTTTACCAACGGGCTGCCATCAGCTCCAGAAAGTACCTTCTGTGACCCGTATACCTTTTGTCAGAGCAGCTTACAAGGACTTCTTTTTTCCTTTAAAAATTTCTCATTACCTAAGCTTATCTGGATACACCTACGATTTTTTTTTTCATAGCCTGTGCATTCTGGATGGCAATCCTCTGTCATTTATTCTCAAGTAAAGTCATTTTTTGGGAGAGCCTCTCTCTGTTTTTGTTTTAGGTTAACCTTGAGAACAGCTGGTGTAATATGATCTCTAAATTGGCATCCAGAGTTGTATTAAAACAGCAAAAATCAACCTGCACCACCATCTCTACGACAAACTTACTGTGTAAATATGTCTGGTTTCAGTCTACTTAATTGGCTTACTGGCTTTACCATCTCCATGTGAAAAGAAGAAAACTATGTTCAGAAGGATAGATAGTTGAGTGTTTGGAAGGCCATAATGAAGGGCAAGCATTTCTACTACTGTGGATATATATTAATTGCCTCAAATATCTTACCTCAATCCTTTTCCAAGTCCAACGCTGCCATATTGAAGTACAACTTTTACTGGTAAGTATCTCATAAACCTCTGCCTCAGTCGACAATAGCATTTTGGGATTCTATGCAAGATATATTTGTTTGGTTAGACAGTTTCTTAGAGCCACATTCTGGCCCTTTTATGAAAATGCTATTCTTAGCATATCAAACCCCAGTGGCAACTATTTGAGTAGATTTCTAGTAGAATGTTAGTATATTGTGACTTAGTACCCTTTGTGAAAAATATCAACATCTGTGTCAGAAGTTTCAAATCAGAATTTTCAGGTATGTATGATGCACTATATTCAAAAAGAAAGTAAAAAAGGAAAGGAATAGAACAGAAAGATCCAGAAAGGCCTTTTTATAAAAAAGTTTGGAGATATCATTTAAAATGTAACTTCTTGATTTGTTGAAACACAAAACTAGAATATTGTTAGGCGACAAACTGTCGTAATATAGAAGGATGAAAGCCAGTAGCCACGTCTCCAATGCTCACTGCTTTTAGGGCACACTCTCAAGTTTGTCACAGTTCCCATGAAGGCTGTTCACACATTTGTTAACTACCCGGCTCTTGTTACTGATGGAGTTGAAGACACACTACCTCAAAATATGTCACCCTGGCAATTGAATATTTGAAGAAATTTGAGAAAAGAGTAGAAGCAGGAATGTTACCACTGCTCCTCTGCCCTTCCCTGAATCAAGTCAGAAAACATAATAAGGCTATCGTGACTTTCTCCTGAAGCTGATGATAAAGCTCTGGTGTTAGGAGTGTCTTCTCTATATCTGGAAGAAAGGTACATCCTTATCTCTCAGGACAAGGACACAGAGAAGAATCTGAACACACAGGTATGGCCAAGCAGGATCCCCCGCTCTCCACTGGTTTACTTCCATTAGATCATGCCCTCTATGATCTATCATGTTTCTCCACAACTATCCGCTATTCATTAAACCTACCATAAAAACACATGGGTACAACTATGTTGTGGGGTTTTCATTTCCTTATGAAGACTTCCATGGCATGCAACACTAACTTGAATACATTTGTATGCATTTCTCTTGTTAATCTGTCTTTTGTTATAGGGCCCTCAGCCATGAACCTAAAATGGGTGGAAAAAGAGATATTTCCTCCTTTAGATTAGCCAGAGCTTCAGTGGGCCTCAGGGTTCGTTAATGAGAGTATTAATGCTATGTGGGAAGATGGGTACAGAATGGGGCAAATCTAAAGTTAATTTTTATTGGGATATGGTAAAGATTTATTCCTGTGAAATCAACCTAATAACCATGACTTTGTTAGATCCCTTTTCTGCAAAGCGATCTGAGTTCCATGAAAGGACCAACTTTAAATAAATTGTACCCAGTTGAAATGCTTTTTAACAGTAACTAGAGAAAGAGGAAGAAAAGAAAGAAAATAAAAAGAAAAACGTGAAGAAAAAATATTTTAATTAAAAAAACTTGCCTGTCTGGATAGATGGTTAATAAATCCCAAAAGTCAATATGTATCATAAATTATAATTCAGAGAGGACTAAATAAATCAGTTGATATGTGTACATGTTTTGAAAGCTGTCACAATTAAAATATAATCACTAATGTTAAAAATAAAATAAAACCCTTACAAATAGAGCTGGAGAAGGCCAAAGGGCATGAAGAGAAGGTTCTTAAGGTTGTGTGCTCAATAACAAAAACTGTTGTTATTTTGCAGCAAAAGTTGCTGCAAAAGCAACAACTTTTGATGTAATGCCATTACAACCTTATACAAAAACAAATTTCTGCAAGGACATCCCCCCAGCAACTGCCTGTCTAACCTCATCCTGGCATCACCTTTGTTACTCATTTTTGTAGCCAAAAATAGTTATTTCAAAACAATTATGTCCTTCTCTTTATTTTTTTCTTTAAAAGTCTTTTAACTTCTTTTACCTCTCTGAATATGCACATAGTTCACTGTAACATGGGTATTTCCATTACAATGCTTACACACAAAGAAATATCTCTTCTTTTATAGTGCTTCTCTGTTATTCACATTCACACATATGGTGTCAGAAATGGGAACTGGAAAGGAGCACTACTGGAAGGTATTTGTGATTTTTGGAACCTATAGGCAGTACTCAAACATGCCTTCTTTGAGCCCTCCCCTTCCATGGCCTGCCTTTTCTGCCCTGGTGAGTTTTCTCTCTCACAGAGCCTCTCTCTTTTTGGTAGAGGACTTTTGATACTGTTTGGGGTCTAGTTTAGATAAAGATACCTTAATAAAACACCATACATGCCTCCTGGGATGATAAAATACTTTTTTATCTTATTTGGTAAGTTACTGTTTTCTGGCATAAAGATATATGTCTTTCTGGATTGAGTATTCTGATTTCTACAGAATTTACATTTTGTCTGTGAGGCATGTCTTTTCTGATAAATTACTTTCGATTTGGTCTGATGCCTAGTTGAATATTTTGTTTGATCTGCATGCCTGAGTTAAAATTTTGGTGAATACTCATCTTGGTATCTTTGATTTTGTTTGACCCTTTCCTCTTGCTTGTTTCTGAAAATCTTTCCAGAGCAAAAATAAACATTCTAAATGGTGATTGCAGGATGACTAACTAAAAGCCCCTGGGCTTTGCAACCATGTAAAACATCAGTCTAAACTCCTGACATGCCCCTATAGAATTTATAAAATTTTCTTTGTTTCTGAGAGATTGATAAAATCGTCAAACATTAAGGCATACCAGGTTTTCTGGAACTCTAGCTGATTTCACAGTGTGGCCCAGTCTTCCGCATATTCTTAAACTGTGCGTAAAATTACATCATGGAAAATTCAGAGCTAAAATGATCCTTATTCCAAAAACCTGTAACTCTTAAGTTCACATATAGAGTCTTCTATGTTCTCTTCTACATAGCTTTTTTCTGCCTACTTTGAATCTGCTGACTTTTCCACTGGCATTGGGCATTGAGCTAAAACTCACTGCTTATGGCATTCTAGCCTATATATATATACATACATACATATATATATATATATATATAAGAAAAAAGTTTTTTGGGATTTCAAAATAATGGCTTTACAAGTTGCAACAGCTCTATGGTTCAAACTTTAATAATCTGAAAGGTAAAGAATCAAATAAATGTTTATAGAAATTAGGTCCTCAGGAGGAGATCCAAGATGGCCGATTAGGAGCAGCTGAGGATTGCAGCTCCCAGTGAAAGCGTGGAGGGTGAGTGGACGCCACATTCCCAGATGGATTTTTATTGCCCACCGACCAGGAGATTCCCAGGGGGAGGAACCCCATGGGTCGCCAGCACACCTGGCTTGGCCGGCTCAGCTGTTTTCGCCGGCTCGGCTGTTTTCGCCTGCGCGGGCGTTTTCGCCGCCGCTGTTTGGAGCGGCGCCCCAGCACAGCAGTTCCCAATACAAAATACGTGGGTCCGGGTGCCGTTTTAGCTGGCAATTGGAACTCCGGGAAGGCAGAGCCGCCCATTCATTTGATTAAAAAAGGGGACTGAAACAGACAGCCAGACCAGGAGATTTCCCAGGCAAAAAAACGCCAGCGCCCGCGGTTTCAGCCGGCGCAGTGGGTCACCGCACGGGAAATCATACAGAT
>PVKV010024674.1:0-17080 GCA_004027835.1 Alouatta palliata
GGGGGAGGGGAACCAGATGGGCTCTCAGTGGGCACAGCCTTCCAGGAGTTTCCAGGCTGGTCTCGAACTCCTGACCTCAGGTGGTCCATCTGCCTGTGCCTCCCCAAGTGCTGGGATTACAGGCGTAAGCCATCTGGCTCAGCCCAATTTTTGATTCCATACTTCTGCCCCATGCTGTTTTGTCTCAGAATCCTTTCCTTTACAAAAATAAATCTGTTGCAGGTGTGGAAAAAGAAAAGACATGGGCATGAGAAATCAGAATTCCCCAAACTCCAAGTTGTTTCGTATTTTTTAAAAAACATCGTATTTACATGCTTGTAAATAATGGGTGACCCTAATAAGCAGGTTCAGAGGCTTTCTGTAAAAAATTTTTTAAAAAAATCAGAAGCGCATGGTTTATTATTATAAACCAATATATTTTGACAATATTGCCTTTTTTTTTTGAGACAGAGCCTTCAGGCTGGAGTGTAGTGGCTTGATCTCACCTCACTGCAACCTCCAACTCCTGGAAGTGATTCTCCTGCCTCAGCCTCCCAAGTAGTTGGGACTACAGTCGTTCACCAACACACCCAGCTAATTTTTGTATTTTTAGTAAAGTCGGGGTTTCACTATGTTGGCCAGGCTGGTCTTCAACTCCTGGCCTCAGGTGATCTGCCCGCCCTGGCCTCTCAAAGTGCTGGGATTACAGGCATGAGCCACTGCGCCACGCCAGTGTTACATATTTTAATAATATAAAAATCTCCATCTGATGCAGGCGTTTTATAATAGGAAACATTAGAAGAATATTAGGAAACAGTAAGTGCCAAATTAAAGCGATTTTAAAAATCTCAGAATAATTCCACAACTTCCAACCTTTAAGAGCTTAACTGTCCTATCTCATAATCTTAATCTTTGTTTCATCAGAAATATTTCAGTTGTGGAAAATTTCTTAGGGCTGTGCCCAAAAGCACCCTCAAGTTGGGCACTAGGAAGAGTATAGGGTTGCTTGCTTGTTTGTGTATTTGAGACAAGGTCTTGCTGTGAGGCCCAGGCTGGAAGGCAGTGGTACAGTCACAGATCACTGCAGCCTCAGACTCCCAGGCTCAAGTGATCCTCCCACCTCAGCCTCTAGAGTAGCTTGGACTAGAGGCACATGCCACCACCCTCAGCCCTTTTTTTTTTTTTTGAGACGGAGTCTCCCTCTGTCACTCAGGCTGGAGTGCAGTGGCGCGATCTCCGCTCACTGCAACCTCCACCTCCTGGGTTCAAGTGATTCTCCTGCCTCAGGCTCCCTAGTAGCTGGGATTACAGATGCTCACCACTACACCTGGCTAATTTTTGTATTTTTAGTAGAGACGAGGTTTCAGCATAGTAGCCAGGCTAGTCTTGAATTCGTGACTTCAGACAATCTGCTTGCCTCAGCCTCCCAAAGTGCTGGGATTACAGGAGTGAGCCGCTATGTCTGGCCTCATTTTTTATTTTATTTTTTGAGACAGAGTCTTGCTCTGTTGCCCACACTGGAGTGCAGTGGCATGACCTCGGCTCACTGTAACCTTTGCCTCTCAGGTTCAATCAATTCTCTTGCCTTGGCCTCCTGAGTAGCTGGGATTATAGGCATGCAACACCACGCCCAGCTAATTTTTGTAGTTTTAGTAGCAAAGGAGTTTGGCCATGTCAGCCAGGCTGGTCTTGAACTCCTGATCTCAAATGATCCGCTCACCTCCACCTCCCAAAGTGCTGAGATAACAAGTGGGAGCCACCATACCTGGCCTTCTTTTTTTAATTTTTTGTAAAACAGGGTCTCACTGTGTTGTCCTCACTGGTAGATTTTTTTTTTTTTTTTTTTTTTTGAGGCAGAGTCTCACTCTGTTGCCAGGCTGGAGTGTAGTGGCATGATCTTGGCTCACTGCAACCTCCCCCTCCTGGGTTCTAGCAATTCTCCTGTCTCAGCCTCCTGAGTAGTTGGAACTACAAGCGCGTGCCACTATGCCCGGCTGATTTTTTATTTTTAGCACAGACACGGTTTCACCATGTTGGCCAAGCTGGTCTTGATCTCTTGACCTCGTGATCCATGCACCACGGCCTCCCAAAGTGCTGGGATTACAGGCCTGAGCCACCTCGCCCAGCTGATTTTTTATTTTTAATTTTGTGGTAAAATACACATAACACAACATTTCCCGTCTGAGCCATTTTTAAGTGTGCGGTTCTGTGGCGTTAGGTACTTTCACAGTGTTGTGCAACCATCACCACCATCCAGCTCCAGATTTTTTCATCTTGCAAAACGGGATCTCTGTGCCCATTAAATACTAACTCCCTGTTTCCCTTCCCCCAGCCCCTGGCACCCACCATCCTACTGTCTGTCTTTATGGATTGGACTACTCTAGGGACCTCAGAGAAGTGAAATCACACAGTGTTTATCCTTTGCGTTTGACTTATTTCATTGAGCGTAATGCCTTTGAGGTTTGTCTGTAATGTTACTTTTCTAATTTTTTTTTTTGACACGGAGTTTTGCTCTTGTTGCCCAGGCTGGAGTGCAATGGCGAAATCTTGGCTCACTGCAACCTCTGCCTTCCGAGTTCAAGCGATTCTCCTGCCTCAGCCTCCCAAGTAGCTGGGATTACAGGCATGCACCACCACTCCTGGCTACTTTTGTATTTTTAGTAGAGACAGGATTTCTCCCTGTTGGTTGGGCTGGTCAGGAACTCCTGACCTCAGGTGATTTGCCTGCCTCGGCCTCTCAAAGCGCTGGGATTACAGGCGTGAGCCACCGTGCCCAGCCTTAATTTTTTTTTAATTTTATTTTTTCTGAGACAGGATCTCACTCTGTCACCCAGGCTGGAGTGCAGTGGCACAATCACCGCTGACTGCAGGCACAACTTCCTAGACTCAGGTGATCCTCCCACCTCGCCCTCCTGAGTAGTTGGGATGACAGACGTGCACCCACCACGCCCAGCTAATTTTTTGTATTTTTAGTAGAGATGGGGTTTCACCATGTTGCTCAGGCTGGGGGAATGAAATAAGTGAATTAAAATGAATGAGGGCCATGCGAGGTGGCTCATGCCTGTAATCCAGCACTTTGGGAGGCTGAGGTGGGTGGATTGCTTGAGCTCAGGAGCTTAAGACCATCCTGGACAACATGGTGAAACCCGGTTTCTACCAAAAATACAAAATAATTAGCCAAACATGGTGGTCTGTGGCAGGGGGGCTGCTGAGGTGAGAGGATTGATTGGGCCTGGGAGGAAGAGGCTGAAGGGAGCCATGTTCGAACCACTATATTCCAGCCTAGATTACTAAGTGAGACCCTGTCTCAAAAAAAAAAAAGAGAAAAAGAAAGAAGGAAGGAAGGAGGGAGGGAGGTGAGGAGGGAGGGAGGGGAAAGGAAAGGAAAAGAAAAAAGGAAAGAAAAGGAAAGGAATTTGGAATTCTCATTTTCCTGTAGCTATACCAAATGGGTGTCTCCCTTCTCTGCTGGAAAAAATCTCACATCGTTTAAGACCCAGCTTGGATATTGCCTCCTCTATGAAGACCCCATGATGCCAGCTGGAGAGTGGGTTCCTCCATTCTGTGGTTCCACAGCAGCAAGTCATACACTGTTTATGGGACAGATGTTGCAAGTCTGTTTCTCTTCTCTCCTCCAGACTGTGAACTCGAACTCGAAGTGATGTCTTAGCTCTGTGTTCCCAAAACCTAAGCCATGTTTGGCTCATATACCCTCCACAAATGTTCATGAAATGAATGAACATTCTACCCTGCTGAACTAAATTCTGATCTTGTGCCGATTTTTTTAGGAAACACTTTATGAGCATGGTGCAAACATAAGCTGGATACCTTAAGCAGGTACCCCTAAGGAGAGCTGGAAATTTGCTGGTTTCAAACAGTGGTTCAGGGCAACTTGGGAGTTGTGAGAATTGCTGGTGTGTGGAGGTACAGGGTACTTGCAGAACGTGTCATCTAAGTGATCACCTTTACAATTTTTTTTATTTTTGAGACAGGGTCTCGTGTGTCACCCAGGTTGGAGTGCAGTGGCACAATCACAGCTCACTGCAGCCTCGACCTCTCGGGCTCAAGCAATCCTTCCACCTCAGCCTTGGCTCACCACGCTGGACTAAGTTTTAATTTTTTTTTTTGACACAGGTCTCCCTGTATTGCCCAGGCTCAAGCAATCCTCCCGTGTTGGCCTCCCAAATTGCTGGGATTACCAGAAGTGAGCCACTGCACCTGGCCTCAGGCTGGAGTGCAGGGGCAGGATCTTGGCTCACTGCAATCTCGGCCTCCCAGGTTCAAGTGATTCTTCCGTCTCAGCTTCCTGAGTAGCTGGGATTACAGATGCTCACCACCACACCTGGCTAATTTTTTTTTTTTGTATTTTTCGTAGGGACGGGGTTTCACCATGTTGACCAGATTGGTTTTGAACTCCTGACCTTGTGATCCACCTGCCTAGGCCTCCAAAAGTGCTGGGATTACAGGCGTGAGCCACCGCACCTGGCCTCACCTGGCCATTACACGTTTAAAATAGCAAGAAACTAGGGGCAAAAAGTACAAATTAATGTTTACATGTAGTCAGTCAATAAATATTTATTGAATGAATAAATTAATGGCAGGTGTACCAGACCCTGGTAGATGAGAAAGTCAGTCGGAGGTAGTGCTTGTTCTCAAGGTGGAATCAAGGAATTCGCCTTGGACGGGCTCATGTCTCCCTCTCCTAGCCCCTATGCAGCCTGCTCAGACTTGATTCGTTCTGAAGGACTCTTGGCTGCCTCACACAAACAGCAGTGGCCAGTGGAGACCGGCGATGGTCTCCTGACATGTTGGTTTGCGAAGAGCTGCGCTCGAGTGAAATCCTGGGAAGATCGGGAGAGCATCCGCTTTAATTTACTAAATTTATTAGCGGTGTCTCTATTCATCTCCGTATCTGCAACATCCAGCACAGGACCTGGCCCATGGTAGGCGTTTAAAAATGCTTGCCGAAAAGATGAAATGACCAAGACTCCTGCAATGCCGCCCGTCAGCTTCTCAACTAGTCGCTCTTTACATCTGACACATGTCTTAAAGCAGCCTGGCAGGTAGGTCTCCATCATTCTCCCATCCCACATCGGAGGCGCTGAAGCCCAGGGTGTTTCCCGAGTCGCCCGGACCCACTGGACCCTCGCTGCAGTGTGAAACCACAGCGGCAAAGTCTGCCCGCTGGACGCTGCGCCGGGGCGTCCCCAGGTGCGGCAGGTAGCGCTCCGTAAGTGGGTCCTGGCGGGAAGCGCGTCCTTCTGAACCAGATCAGGCCCGGGGAGAGTCTGGGAGCGACGCGGCAGGCGCGGTCCGGGCCCTAGGCGGTGGCTGAAGCCTTGGCTCGCTCTTCCGCAAGATGCGAATCCAGCGCCTCCAGCTCGGGAGGGACCTGACGTGCCGGACTGGTCCGGCTCAGAACCCGAGGCGCGACGGACTGACGCTCAGGAAAGTCCTCCGATGTCCCTGCAGCTGTGGGAGGAGACTGGGGACGCCCAGAGGAAGACGCTGATCCGGCGAGCACCTGAGCGCCCACCTGTGGCTCATCCCGAGGACACGCCCCCACAATCTGGGCGGGGATAGGGGCGGGGCTCCCGTCGCGCTCAGCCAATCAGCGCCCTGAAGCCGCCGGCCGCCCCCTCCTGAGGAGACGGCACTTGCGCACTAGGGCCGCGGTGCTCCTCGGGCCCCGCCCCCGGGGCAGTGCTGACGCTCGCGCCGACGCGCCCGACGTCGGGCACGTTGACGCCGGCGCCGCGCAGCCGGGCCCGCTCCTCCTCCGCTCCGCCAGTGTCCGGCCGCGGGCCGGCCTTAGTGACTGGGGCGGCGGGCCCCGGAGCCGCGGCGTGGGGCGGGCGGGCTGACGCCGGCCGCTGGCTGCCTTCGTCCGCTCCCAAGCTCGCCCGGAGCGAGCAGCCGCCCGCGAGCCGCCGCGTAGCCTCTTCGCCCGCTCCCGCCGGCGAGCAAGGTAAGGGAGCGGGACACTGAGGCAGGCTCGGGGCCCAGGCGTCCCCGGCGGGTCCCGATCCCCGCGGCGGCCGCGCAGCCGACTGGATGTCTTGGCTGGGAAGGGTGCGCTCCGGGGCGGGCGGGGGCGAGGCGGTAGGGGAGCTCCGGCGGGACCCCCGCGCCCCGAGGGACGGCTCCGGGAACTGCGGGCCGTCCCTACCCGAGCCCCGCGCCCCGTGACCCTGGCGCTGGGGCGAGGGGCGGGGACCTGCGGCCGCTGAAAGCCGCGGCCCGGGCGGGCTCCGTTGTCAACCGCCCTTACCCCCGGTGTCCTGGGCTCCCGCCGCATCTGATACAGGAGGGGAAGGAGTGCGGCGCAGGCAGGCTGGAGGGTACCATCCCATCAGGTGCGCGGTCTTGGGCATCCTCCTCTCGGGGGTCACCGCACCCGGAATACTTCCCTAAAGGCTCAGAAGCGACTTCCCCTTCCCCTCCCGCCGTCTTTATATTCCAGACACTTAATAGTCTCTCGTAATCTCACCTTTCACTTTCCTAGCCGCCCCCGGCTGTATCGACCTGCTATATTTCCATTGTGGAATTTTTTTTTTCGGTTGTAAACTTACGTAATTTAGGTTGACTGACCAACCGTTGCAGCCATTGAAAAACACTTCTACCAGCGTGTAACGAATTCAGTTCCTTTTAGTGCTCACCAAATCCAGCCCAAGAATTCAGGGAGCCGTCCGTTCTTCCCGAGAGCTGACTGCACACATTCCTGCAAGATGCCTGATGGATTTTGTACTTGTCAGTTTTGCTGGCTGTATGCTCCTTCTGTGCTTTTCCTGAAAAATGATTGGGTGACATGTGTTTTGACTTTCTCTCCCCCACTGGGAAGTAGAAAAAATAGGTAACAGAAGCACACTTGTTTTCCACGAAAAAGTACAGCTTTGCTAACAGACTACCCCAGGGTTTGCCTTTTTTTTTTTTGGTGAGGGTAGTCCTCTGGGATCCAGACTCCCTCCCTGGATTTTTGTCTGTGTTGATGTCTTCATGTTGTGTATTTCTGCACTTAATATTTGCCCTGTGTGTTCCCAGCTTATTTACATACAAAGCATTAATAGTTCTGAGGATAATGAGGCTGTGCATCTTTTTAGCTACAGATATTGTGGGAACCTGTATTCGCACTTAGTGACCGTAGCCTGTGGCCTTGATTTCCAGATGATGTGCGAGGTGATGCCGACCATCAGCGAAGCAGAAGGCCCCCCTGGAGGAAGCGGAAGCCATGGGTCTGGCTCCCCTTCACAGCCAGACGCAGATTCACATTTCGAACAGTTGATGGTCTCCATGCTAGAAGAAAGGGACCGTCTTCTTGACACACTGAGAGAGACTCAAGAAACGCTGGCATTAACCCAGGGGAAGTTACACGAGGTTGGTCATGAAAGAGATTCCTTGCAGAGACAGCTCAACACGGCACTTCCGCAGGTATGAGTGCTTTTAACCTGAAACTTTATAGATGTTTTGTTAATGTTTCAGATGAGCATTTTCTGTAACCATTTGTGAGATGATGGTTTCTGGTGTTTGTAAGTCAAATACAAAGTTCCTAGGGATTAAACCTCTTAGGGAGAACAAACTGTTGTACTCTAAAGTCCTGTGAAAAAACCTCATTATTTTCATTCCTATCTTTGGGAACTGCCTGGGTTCAGGAAGTTCTCCAGAGTTTTTGAAAAACGGCTCTGAAGGAACAATCTATGTGGTGCCTCTGTTCTGTTGTCTTAGCCTTTTCTTCCTAAACTTGTACTTCCCATGGATTGTGTGTCTCATATATTTCCAACTTCCTAATGAAATTTCATGGACAAATAGGATTGATTTCACAGAAAAAAATATTTTGATAGCCCACCTTTTTCAGAACACCTACGTTTTTGTAAGTCACATTTGTTTTAGGGCATAGGAGACTGGAGAGTGATTCCTTAGGAACTTTTTCCTTGGCAGATGAGAATTTTAAAGCTTAGGCCGAATGTGGTGGCTCATGCCTGTAATACCAGCACTTTGGGAGACCGAAGCAGGCGGATCACCTGAGATCAGGAGTTCGAGACCAGCCTGGCCAACATGGCAAAACCCAAAATACAAAAATTAGTGGAGCATGATGGTGCACACCTGTAGTCCCAGCTACTCTCGAGACTGAGGCATGAGAATTACTTGAACCCAGGAGGCGGAGGTTGCAGTGAGCCAAGATCGTACCACCGCTCTCCAGCCTGGGCGACAGAGCTAGACCCTGTCTCACTGTCTCAAAAAAAAAAAAGATTTTTAAAGCTTAGAACAACTGAAGTTGTTTCTCTGAGTATATTAAATTTGGACCAGTGTTTGAAAGACGTTGCTCATGGAGTTGAATGAGGATTTATTTAGTGGTAGGTAAACGGAGGAAGTGTAAAAACTAGAAAAGAGTGAGGTGAGTGGCACGGAGCGTAGTGGGAGAGAACTGGGTTACTTAGGTGTTTCAGAGCCGTCTAGGCGCCATGTTACTCATTATAGGTGCCTTTGTGGTGCATTCAGGTGGACCTGCATAATCATACGTTTATACTCGCATGGTGGTCTGCAGTGATAAATTAACAAATAAATAATTACTAGCCTTAAAGTATTTCTTGGCTGTAATCAGTTCTCCTGAAAGATTGATAAGCCAAATGTGGATTTCCTTTTTAGCAACAATAATTTGATGTTAGCACTATATGTTCCTTTTTGTTGGGTTAGAGAAATATTAAGATTTTTCTCATTTCAATCTTAGAGCTTACCAAGTTTATTTAGGTCAAATTTTATTACTACAAGTTGAAAATAATTAACCTATTTATGTTTTAGTGGGATTTTATTGTATTTGTAATTTAAGGTACATGTATTGAAGAGTACGTCAAATACTAATGTGATGAATAAGGTGGGTTTGGGAAAGAATGGGCACACAGGACATGTCAGGGAGGTGACAGGAGCTTTGTACAGTTAGTCTCAGGCTGTGGAGGTTGTCACACTGGTGACATGGGTGCTCAGTGATTTGTTCCTGGTACTGCTCAATGTAGTAGCCTGGACGTGCCTAGTTCTGCGGATAATACGATGATGCCAGCGGTTCATGTCACCACCTGAGCACCTGATTCCAGCCTTTCAAAAATGGAAACTATTAAGTAAACTTGTTTTGGACCCTTCCCTTTCCTGAAATCTGGTTCATCTTTAGCAGCTGGTGGTGTGACCAGATAATGAGTCCAGTAAGTGCATTTGTGCTCCTGGCACACTGTGGAGGCAAGTCAGAGTGTACTTAAAAATACATATAACTATAGCATACAGCAGAAAAGTTCTTAGATCATGAGTATACATCTCAGCGGACTTTTCACAGAGTTAACACACTTGCATAACCACCACCCAGATCAAGAAATGGAACATGACCAGGCTTCCTAGAAGTCCCCTCCTAACTGTTCCCAGTAATTGCCCTTCAAAGCTAACCAAGGTCTTGACCTTCCACCATTGATTACTTTTGCCTGTTCTTGGCTTTAAGTGAAGTAAAATAATATATATGTTTTGTTTATTCATTCTGTCATCAGCATCGTGTTTGTGAGATTCAGCTGTATTCTCTCTTTTTTTCTTTTTTTTTGAGACAAAGTCTTGCTCTGTCGCCCAGGCTGGAGTGCAATGGCCCAGTCTCGGCTCACCGCAACCACTGCTTCCCGGGTTCAAGCAATTCTCCTGCCTCAGCCTTGTGAGTAGCTGGGATTATAGGCATGCACCACAATGCCTGGCTAATTTTTGTATTTTTAGTAGAGACTGGTTTCACCATCTTGGTCAGGCTGGTCTTGAACTCCTGACCTCATGATCCACCCACCTTGGCCTCCCAAAGTGCCGGAATTACAGGTGTGAGCCGCCGCGCCTGGCCAAAGATTTAGCTGTATTCTCATACAGCCATGCTCATTCTCACCTGCTCTCTGGTAATCCAGTGCACAAATAGACCAGAATTTATCCTTCCTATTGCTCACAAACATTTGGGATTGTTTCCAGTTTTTACAAATGCTCCCCTAATATTTGTTTTTTTCAGTGCACATGTGTATAAACTTCCTTTTTTTTTTTTTTTTTTTTTTTGATAAACAGACATGTTTAATGATAGCTTGCTCTTCAGAGATCACTACAGAGACTTTTAATCTATACTCCAGGAGTATATAACCATGCAGCACAGACCAATTAACCAAATGTAAAATAAACTAGGTTCTTACTACGACTACCCTACAAACATTGCAACTACTCTTTCCAAAAGGACCCTCATCTTATGTGAAAACACCTACTGTGGGGGAACCAGAAGCCTAGCTACGTGACCAAAAGTAAAAACCAAAGGAAAAAATACCAACTCAGTGGTTAATTGGTGAAAGCAAGAAATTTGTGTCCTTTACTGTGCTGCTGCTGCTGCTGCTGCTGGCGGCGGTGGCGCTGCTGCTGGTGGTGGTACTGCTGGTGCTGCTGCTGCTGCTGGAGCTGGGGCTGGTGCTGCTGGAGCTGGGGCTGGTGCTGCTGGAGCTGGGGCTGCTGCTTTGGTCTTCTTAGTTTTGTTCTTTTTGTCCCTCTTCTTCAGCCCATCCATGTTAGCTCTCAGTAGGTTTGAATAAGCCATCTGAAACTTATTCACTTCCTTGGAGCTCACCACGGTGCTGATCTTCTTTTTCCCATCGGTAGCTCTTAACAGACACTTGTTGTCCGCGGGCTCGAAGCCCTCCACAGTACCTTTCTTTGGAATGGGTTTGGTTCGACCATCATACTTCTTCAAGGTGATATAGACGCTGCCCGACGTCCGGCACTTCTGGAAGAGTCTGGTCAGCTCCGTCAGGAACTGCTCGCTCTCCAACAACACCATCGCCGCCTTTTTTTTTTTTTGAGATAGAGTCTCACTTTGTTGCCCTGGCTAGAGTGCAGTGGCATGATCTCTTGGCTCACTGTAGCCTCAGCCTCCTGGGTTCAAGTGATTCTCCTGCCTCAGCCCCCCAAATAACTGGGAACACAGGCACGCACCACCACCCTCTGCTGATTTTTGTATTTTTTGTAGAGGTGGTGTTTTACCATGTTGCCCAGGCTGGAGGATGTGTATAAACTTCTGCTGCGTTTCTAGAAAGGTGTGGGATGCAGAAATGATGGTGTGTGCATTTGCTCAGCCTCAGGAGATAATGCCAAAAGTGTTGGCTGTGACAATTTGTATTACCCTAGCAATGTATGAGACGTCAGCTGTTCATATGCTGTTCAGCACTTGGTATTGTTGGGTCTTTTAATTTTAGCTGTGGTGGTGGCTACTGAGTGGCAGGTGGCTCCGTATGCTCTGACTTTGCTTCTCCCTGATGGTCAGGAGCACGCAGAGGGAAAACATCTCTGCGAGGGTTCACTGGCCAACGGGATGTCTTTTGTGAAGGGTTATCTTTTGGCCATTTGTTGGTTGGGTTGTCTGTTTTGTTTCTTACTGATTTGCAGGAGTTTTTCTATATTCTGAGTACATATGTGCATGACAGATTGTTTTTAGACTCTTGTGTTTGCCTTTTCATGCTCTCAGTGGTATCTTTTGATGCACAGAAGTTTTAAATTTTTAATGTAGCCCAGTTGATCAATCTTTTCAGTAATGTTTAATGCCCTTTGTGTCCTATTTAAGAAATTGGCTAGGTCAGGTTCATTAAGAATCCTACACTGTCTTCTGAAAACTTTATTTTTTTAATCTTCTATCTGAAATTAACTTTGTTTATGGTAAGCAGTAGGATCAAAAGTCTCTCTCTCTCTCTCTCTTTTTTTAAAGTGGATATCTAGTTGACCCTGCGTAATTTCTTAAAAAGATCATTCTTTCTCCAGTGTGCTACATGCAGTGTCATCTCCGTCATCTTATACCAGTGACTGTAGGGTCTGTTCTTCTGCTCCATTGATCTTTTTGTCATGTTTGCACAAATAGCACAATGTCTAAGTTACCGTAGATACAGTTCATCTTGAGAGCTGGTAATTTAAATGCTCTACCTTTATTCTTCAAGATCTCCTTAGCTAAACTTGGCCTTTTGCATTTTCACATATTTTTAGAATCCACTTGGCAATGTTTCCTACAAAAATGTACAACAGGGATTTTAATTGGGATTGGATTTAATCTATAGGCTAGTGTGGGAGAAATTATATCTTTTTAATATTGATCTTCTTTTTTTTTTTTGAGACGGAGTTTCGTTCTTGTTGCCCAGGCTGGAGTGCAATGGCGCGATCTCGGCTCACCGCAACCTCCACCTCCTGGGTTCCAGCAATTCTCCTGCCTCAGCTTCCCGAGTAGCTGGGACTACAGGCACGTGCCACCATGCCCAGCTAATTTTTGTATTTTTGGTAGAGACGGGGTTTCACCATGTTGACCAGGATGGTCTCGATCTCTTGACCTCGTGATCCACCCGCCTCGGCCTCCCAAAATGCTGGGATTACAGGCGTGAGCCACCGCGCCCGGCCCAATATTGATCTTCTAATCCATTGACACAAAATAGCCATCTTTTTAAATTTAGATCTTTAATTTGTCTTAATATTTTATAGCTTTCTGTTTGTAGGTCTTTTTTTTTTTTTTTTTTGGAGATGGAGTTTTGCTTTGTTGCCCAGGCTGGAGTGCAGTGGCATGATCTTGGCTCACTGCATCCTCCACCTCCCGGGTTCAGGTGATTCTCCTGCCTCAGCCTCTCGAATACCTGGGATTCCAGGTGCTCCCTCCCCCAGCGCAGCTAATTTTGTATTTTTAGTAGAGACGGGGTTTCATCATGTTGGTCAGGCTGGTCTTGAACTTCTGACCTCAGGTGATCAACCTGCCTCAGCCTTCCAAAGTGCTGGGATTCCAGGCATGAGCCACTGCACTTGGCCTATATGTAGGTCTTATACATCTTTTTTTTTTTTTTTTTTTTTTTTTTTTTTTTTTTTAAGGCAGGGTCTCACTGTTGCCCAGGCTGAAGTGCAGTGGTGTGATCTCGGCTCATTGCAACCTCCATCTCCTGGGTTTAGGCGATCCTCCTGCCTCAGCCTACCGACTAGCTGGGACTACAGGTGTGCATCACCACATCTGACTAATTTTTTTGGTATTTTTTGATAGAGACATCATGTTGCCCAATCTGGTCTTGAACTCCTGGACTCAAGCAATTTGCCCACCCTGGCCTCCCAAAGTGCTGGAGACTGGGTGCGGTGGCTCATACCTGTATTCCCAGCACTTTCGAAGGCTGAGGCAGGCAGATCACTTGAGATCAGGAGTTCAGGACGAGCCTGGCCAATATGGGGAAACCCGTTTCTACTAAAAATACCAAAAAAAAAAAAAGTACCTGGGCATAGTGGCGAGCACCTGTAATCCCAGCTACTCAGGAAGTTGGAGGCAGGAGAATCACTTGAACCCGGGAGGTGGAGGTTGTGGTGAGCTGAGATTGTGCCACTGCACTCCAGCCTGGGCAACAGTGTGAGGCTCTGTCTCGAAAAAAAAGAAAGAAAATGTAAATCAAGTGATGCAGACTTCTCATCAATGTAACTCCAGTGTCCTGGCTAACATGGGAGAAGGGGAAATCTTGGAAGGCTCACAAATTTCCCAAGAAATTTGGGAAACAAAGTGCTGGGATTACAGGCATGAGCCACTGTGCCTGACCACATCTTTAGTTAGGTTTATTCACACATATTTGATATTTTTAATGCCTTTGTAAATTCTATCTTTAAGGCTGGGTGCGGTGGCTGAAGCCTGTAATCCCAGCACTTTGGGAGGCTGAGGTGGGTGGATCACGAAGTCAGGAGTTTGAGATTAGCCTGGCCAACATCATGAAACCCCATCTCTACTAAAAATACAAAAAATTAGCTGAGTGTAGTGGCGGGCATCTGTAATCCTAGCTACTCGGCAGGCTGAGGCAGGAGGGCAGGGGAATTGCTTGAACCTGGGTGGCAGAGGTTGCAGTGAGCCAAGATCGTGCCATTGCACTCCAGTCCAGGTGACAGAGTGCAACTCCGTCTCAAAAAAAAAAATTGCTTCCTTAAAAAACTAAGTTGTGTCATTATTTATTACTAGTATGCAGAGAGGGAACTGACTTCATGGCCAGGCGTGGTGGCTCATGCTTATAATCCCAGCACTTAGGGAGGCAAAGGTGGGAGGATCAGTTGAGCCCGGGTGTTCAGGACCGGCCTGGACAATGTGGTGAAACCCTGTCTCTACAAAACATTGTGGCAGGTGCCTGAAGTCCCAGCTACTCAAGAGATTGAGGTGGGAGTATCATCTGAGCCCAGCAGGTTGAGGCTGCAGTGAGCGGTAATTGTACCACCATGCTCCAGCCTGGGCTGTGGTGAGACCCTGTCTCAAAAAAAGGAAAAGGTTCTCACTTGGTTGCCCAGGTTAATCTCGAACTCCTGGTCTCAAGCACTCCTCTCACCTTGGTCTCCCAAAGTGCTGGGATTACCTTTGTGAGCCACCACACCTGGACCTGTAGATATTCTTTATTAAAATGAAAAAATTCTCCTCTTCTTAGTTTGCTGTTTTTTAAAAGTCATGAGCAGGTATTAAATTCCTTAACATGGATTTTCTACATCTTTTGAGACAGTTGTGATTTTTCTGTTATTTGGGGATTTAACTGTTTTTATTTGTTTGTTTATTTTTGAGATAAGGTCATGCCTTATTACCTAGGCCTATCATAGCTCTCTGCAGCCTTGAAGTCCTGGGCTAAACTGATCTTCCCACCTCAGCCTCTCAAGTAGCTAGAATTATAGATGCGTGCCACTGCGCCTTGCTTTTATTTTTTATTGTTTATTGTTTGTAGCTTGAGGAAACAGTCTCAAGAGCTCCTGAGAAAGTGCACCCCCCTTTTTAAAAAACTTACAATTACAGAATAATTCCAACCTGATCTTGATGTAGTCTCCTTTTGCTGGGTTATATTTGGTAATATTTTGTTTAGGATTATTGCATTTATATTCATGAGAAAGACGCACTTGTAATTTTACTTTCTTTTGTTGCTCTTGTTGGGATTTGGTGTCAAGGTTATGCTGGTTTCGTAAAACAAGGTAGAATGTATTCTTTTTTTTTCCTACTCCCTAGAAGAGTTTCTATGAAATTTGCGTTTTCGTCCTTAAATGTTTGAAAGAATTATTTGGCAAAAGCAGCTGATGTAGGATTTTCCTTGTGAGAAGCGAAAATGTTAGAATTAATTTTGTAGGTAGACATAGGATTTTGAATATTTCTTCATGTGTCTATTTAGATAAAGCATTTTAACCCCCTAGAGATTTGTTCAGGCCACCCAGACTTTCCAATTTGTAAGTTTAAAGTGGTTTGTAATCCTTATGATCTTCAAGATCTGCAGTGATGGCCCTTTTAATAATTCTTGATGTATCTTGGTCAGTCTTCCTGGGGTTTGTCAATTTTGCAAGTTCTTTCAAAGAATCAACTTTCGGCTTTACTTTTTTTCTTCTTAATATTTGTTTTCTGTTTCATTAATTTCTACTTTTTTTTTTTTACATTGTTTTTTGTTTGCTATATTTTTCTTTTTTTCTTTTTCTTTTCTTTATTTTTATTTTTCTACATGACATACTGTTATCTTAGTTTGCTTTATTTATTTATTTATTAGACGGGGTTTCTCCATGTTGGTCAGGCTGGTCTTGAACTTCCAGTCTCAGGTGATCTGCCCACCTTGGCCTTCCTAAGTGGTGGGATTACAGGCGTGAGCTACCTTGCCTGGCCACTTGTTTGCTATATTTTTCTAGGGTTTTTTTTTTTGTTGTTTTGTTTTGTTTTTAGACAGTCTCACTGTGTCCCCAGGCTGGAGTGCAGTGGTGTGATCTCGGCTCACTGCAACCTCAGCCTTCTGGGTTCAAGCGATTCTCCTGCCTCAGCCTCCTGAGTAGCTGGAATTACAGGCACGCACCACCATGCCCAGCTAAGTTTTGTGTTTTTAGTGAGATGAGGTTTTTCCGTATTGGCCAGGTTGATCTCGAACTCCTGGCCTCAAGTGATCCACCCGCCTCGGCCTCCCAAAGTGTTGGGATTACAGATGTGAGCCATTGCACCTGGCCTTTTCTAGTTTCTTGAGTAGATGCTTGTGTTGTTTTTTTCTTTCTAATATATGTATTTAAGCCTGTACATTCCTCTCTAAGCACGCATTTAGCTGCATGTCACAAGTTTTGATATGTCAGATTTTCATTGTCTTTTATGTAAAAATATGTTGTAGTTTTCACTGTGGTATGTTTTGTTATTTATACCATTTTTAGAAGTGTATTTCTCAACTTCCCAGTGTTTGTGGGGGATTTTCTAGGTATCTTTTTATTGATTTCTAGTTTAATTCTATTAAGATCCCTAAATATATTCTGCATTATTTAAATCCTTTGAAATGTGTTGAGCTTTTCTTTTTTTCTTTTTTTTTTTTTTTTGAGACGGAGTTTCGCTGTTGTTACCCAGGCTGGAGTGCAATGGCGCGATCTCGGCTCACCGCAACCTCCGCCTCCTGGGTTCAAGCAATTCTCCTGCCTCGGCCTCCCGAGTAGCTGGGACTACAGGCACGTGCCACCATGCCCACCTAATTTTTGTATTTTTAGTGGAGACGGGGTTTCACCATGTTGACCAGGATGGTCTCGATCTCTTGACCTCGTGATCCACCCGCCTCGGCCTCCCAAAGTGCTGGAATTACAGGCGTGAGCCACCGCGCCCGGCCTGTGTTGAGCTTTTCTAATAGCCCAGCATATACTCAGTTTTGTTAAATGTTTCCCAGGCACTTGAAAGTAATATATATCGATAGGAATGTAGTGTTCTATGTATATCAGTTATATCAATTGTGTTAATCATGGCCACATGAAGAGATACAGTATACATTTTAAAATTTAAGCCTGATATATTACTTTTACTACTTCCTACACACTGCTGTTTCCTTAAATACCTGAACTGGATTTAACTGCCTCCTATCTTTTGTGTCATTGTTTTGTATATTTCAGTTTATTTTTAAAAATAGAGACAGCGTTTTGCTGTATTGCCCCAGCTGGTCTTGAACGCCTAGCCTTGTGATCTGCCCGCCTCAGCCTCCCAAAGTGCTGGGATTACAGGTGTGAGCCACCATGCCTGACTTGCCTTCACTTTTGAGGAATGATTTTGCTGGCTGTAGAATTCTGGGTTCATGGTCATTTCCTTGCACCAGTGAATTCATGG
>PVKV010024674.1:17180-31021 GCA_004027835.1 Alouatta palliata
TTTCGCTCTTGTTACCCAGGCTGGAGTGCAATGGCGCGATCTCGGCTCACCGCAACCTCCGCCTCCTGGGTTCCAGCAATTCTCCTGCCTCAGCCTCCCGAGTAGCTGGGACTACAGGCACGTGCCACCATGCCCAGCTAATTTTTGTATTTTTAGTAGAGACGGGGTTTCACCATGTTGACCAGGATGGTCTCGATCTGTCGACCTCATGATCCACCCGCCTCGGCCTCCCAAAGTGCTGGGATTACAGGCGTGAGCCACCACTGAAGTAATTCTTTACTTTTTTTTCCTCTCTGGTTGCTTTTTTTATTTTTTGGAGAGGATATGACTTTTATTGAGTTTATCCACCAGAGTGGAAATAACGTCTGTGCAAAACCAAATGTTTGTTACTATAACTCTCCATCGCAGTGAAAATCTGAACAGTTTTTAAAAACAGTCAACTCAATCAAAACCCACTACTTCATAATCAGTAGCTTCTTTGAAGCTGCAGTGACAAATATGGTTAAGACTTGAATGTAGAAATTTGGTTGGTTGGTTGGAAAGCTAATTAAAAGCCCTTAAGCCACAATACCCATAATAAAGAATGGTAGATTTAAAAAATCCTATCTAGCTGGGTGTGGTAGTTCATGCCCGTGATCACAGCACTTGGGAGGCCGAGGCACAAGGGTCGTTTGAGCCCAGGAGTTTGAGACCAACCTGGGCAAAAACTTTCAATGTGCTCAAACAGAATTACAGAAAGGCAGAATTACGTTTTTTCACAGAGATAAAGTTCACTGGAATCAGCAACACTGGACATCTGTTAGAGTATTTATGGTCCTGAGATAATTAGGAATCCAGGCATCCTTTAGAGTCTGCTCTTGTCTTTTCTTCCCAGTTAGAGATTTGTGGACGTGTGGAATGACACCTTTACCAGCAATTGTAGACTTGCTGAGAGTCCAATTCTTTATCTCTCTGAGTAGCAAGTTGCAAGTGATAAGGGATAATATGCTTTACTGTGAAGCCTTTGGTACGTTTCCTGCCAGTTCAGGTGCCTCCGTGGTGAGGTACTCCAGGATGGCTCTGCGGTTCACGGCGGCACTTGCGCCCACACGCCTAGGACTAATTGTCCTAGATTTCAGGTGTCAGTGAATGCAGCCCACCAGGAACTGCAAATTGGCTCTCTGCGAGTGGGAAGCTGCCTTTGTTGGCCTTTCTGGAGTCCTTCCCAGCCTTACTGCCAGCCATTTTCAGTTCTGCTGAAGCTCAAACAGGCAAGGCAGACGACTAATCAGACACACAGCAAGATCCCACCAGCTACTCGTTCCTTGCACCAGGATTTGAAGCTGCTGATAGTGGCTTTTAACATTTTCTTTGCCTTAGGCATTAGCAAAACTTGCTGTTTGTTGTATTGATGGCCTGGTTCCTAATCAGTTTGGAAGTTTTGTGTCTTCTCTCTGTAAATACTCCTGTTTTCCACTCATCTTCACTCTGAGGGCCTCCATTTGTGTGTACATTAGGCTTTTTTTTTTTTTTTTTTGAGACAGCACACCTCTGTATTTTCAGTGGAGATGGGGTTTTGCTGTGTTGCTCAGACCAATCTCGAACTCTTGGGCTGAAGCAGTCCACTCACCTCAGCCTCCCAAAGTGTTGGGATTACAGGCATGAGCCAGCATGCCTGGGCCATACGTATATTTAAGAGACAGGTGGCCAGGCACAGTGGCTCGTGCCTGTAATCTCAGCATTTTGAGAGGCCAAGGTGGGTGGATCGTCTGGGGTCAGGAGTTTAAGACCAGCCTGGCTAACTTGGAGAAACCCCATCCCATTTCTACAAAGAATACAAAAATTAGCCAGGTGTGGTGGCACACACCTATAATACTAGCTACTCGGGAGGCTGAGGTTGCATGCCGGGATTATGCCTTTGCACTCCAGCCTGGGTGACAAGAGCAAACCTCCATCTCAAAAAAAAAAAGGAGAGAGACAGGCACTCTGTTGTTGCTGAGGCTGGAGTGCAGTGTTCACTGCAACCTCAAACTCCAGGGCTCAAGCAGTCCTTCTGCCTCAGCCTTCTGAATAGCTGGGACTACAGGCATGTGCCACTATGCCCAGCTAACTTTTAAATTTTTTGTAGAGGCAGCGTCATGCTATTTTGCCCAGGCTGGTCTTAAACTCCTGACCTCAAGCCGTCCTCCCACCTTGACATTTCAAAACGGGATTACAGGTGTGAGCTACTGTGCCCAAAATGTAATGTCTAGATTTTTTTTTACTGACCCATCTTCTACCTCACTCATCCTCTCTTCATGTGTCCAACCTGCTGTTTAGCCCACAGATTGAGTGCTTAATCTCAGTTATAATTTTCAGTCCTTGAATCCGCTTAATTCCTTTTACTCTTCTAGTTCCCTAGTGAAACTTTTTCCTTTTGTCAAGTATATTTTTGAACAGTTGACATTTGCATCTGATAACTCTATTATGCGTCACCTCTGAATCTGTTTCTGTTTTTTGTTTTTCTCTTGGTTCATTTGTTGATATGCCTGCTTTTGTTTTTAATTGCATCAGACATTATGTATGAAAAGCTGTAGGAGCACTGAGTGGTGCTGTCTTCTTTCAGAAAGTTTCCCTCTGTCATCTAGCACATGCCCAGAGCAGGGACAGATGATTTCAGCTCCGTCAGGGCAAGGGTGACTGGAGGCTGGGATTCAGTAAGCCTCAGTTGAAGTTGCCTTCCCCCAACCCCCTGCTCCCAGTGTAACCATCTGCGGGTTCCATCTGAAACCCTGGAGTGTTTCCCAGGCCCCTCTTTCTTGGCATGTCCTGGAGCCCAAGTTCTGTCTCCCTAACACCATGAGACTACTGAAAGCCCAGCTTCTCGGCCAGGTTTACAGAGTGTTGGGCTCATTTCCTGTGCCTCCCTTTTCTCTGGGATCTTGGCACCTTAAGTACTGGCTGACTGTCAGGCTTGTACTTCTTTTTGTCTTCTGAGCCCCTTGGGGCTTTCTAGAGCTCTTAAACCACTACTTTCTGCTGAGTTTTCTTCTTAGTTTATCGGTGCACTGTCCCCAAATCCTTCCGAACTGTCAAATGCCTGGAGAGGGAGTGGGGGCTCTGAGTACTGGGCTCATGTCAGTGGGCTTCCCTTGTGTTTGGAATGCTGGTCCCTTCAGAGTTGTGGCTGCCTTGGCATCTCTTTGAGGCCTGCAAACAGACTTTAAAGTCATGCTCACCTTTTCTAGTTCTTAGTGGGATGCCATGCTGCAGGCCACCATGCATATAACTGCAAGTGGAGCCAGGGTGGGCATGCTCTCCCCGTCTGCAGCACACACACAGGCTGTAGACATTGGTTATCATTCCTGATAGGGAGCAGGCAGAACCCGCTAACCTTGCTTAGTTAGTCTACATTGTCCAGTTTCTTTCTTTTCTTTCCAGTCTGCTTCTCATGACATTGTCCAGTTTCTAATCAGAATTCTTTATTTGCCCCTGCCCAGTCACTTAACCGCTTAAAGACAGTAGGGCAAGTGGCCCGCACAGTGGGAGACACAGCTCTTGGCCTCCAGTTCCTCTCTTGGCCACTGTGTGGGTGGTTCCACCCTGCACTGGTCTCTCCTCTTCCCCTTGCCCTGTGCCAGCCCACGGGAGAGTTTCTGATGACATATCTGGCAGTGGCAAAGACGAAGGCTAGGGAGGTGGGAGAGGTTATGTGCATGGTGTTTAGTCTTACTTTTGAGATGGGGTCTTGCTGTGTTGCCCAAGCTGGTCACAAACTCCCAGGCTCAAGCAGTCCTCCTGCCTCAGCTTCCTGAGTAGCTACGACTCTAGGCATGAGCCACTGTGCCCAGCTATCTAGTGTTTATTCTATGAATTGATCACATGTGTGTTTACTTTTTGAGTGCCTTTTTTTTTTTTTTTTTTTTTTTTTTAAGAAGGTTGGCTCTTGTTGCCCAGGCTGGAGTGCAGTGATGCAATCTCAGCTCACTGCAACCTCTGCCTCCCAGGTTCGAGTGATTCTCCTGCCTCAGCCTTGTGTGTAGCTGGGACTATAGGCATGCACCCCCATGGCCCACTCATTTTTGTATTTTCAGTAGAGACAGGTTTCACCATATTGGTAAGGCTGATCTCCAGCTTCTGACCTGAAGTGATCCACCCACCTCGGCCTCCGAAAGTGCTTCGATTACAGGCATGAGCCATTGTGCTCAACAGAGTGCTTTTTTTTTTTTTTTTTAAACAAATACTGCTTAATTTCACTTTAAAGTTTCAGCTGCATTTTCAAATGCAGATTTTATTTTAAACTTGAGTGCAGTGATGTTTACCGTCTTTTTGAAAGCACAAATGAGATTTTTAGAAGTCCTCTCACCTGAAGAACTCTAATGTATGAAACCTGGAAAAGGGACTGTTCACCTTTAATTGCAGGTGAGGTCCCAAATTTTACCACTGTCTCTCCCAGTCTGCTAATCCCGGAGGCAGCGGGTACAAAACTCAGAACACTCTAAGAAATGAGGTTTTCGAATCAAATAAAAACTTAGTGAAAAAGAAGTCTACTTGTGTCAGGTGTGCTTTTTGTCAGCGAGATGGGTGAGCTTCAGCTGGTTGCAGTGGAAGGTGTGCTGGATGGATTGGAAGGTGGGAGGGTGCGAGACAGCCTGTTAAGGAGGCGATTCCTGCAGTGTAGGTGTGAAGTGTTATAGTGCAAACTAGGATGCTGGAATACAAGGGTGGCGGGCAGTAGAGAAGGAAAACCTGGCAGAACTGTGCAGGACTCGAGGATGAGAGCTGAGTGACAGATGCCAGGGTAAAGCTTGGTAGGGCGGATGGGGGGCGGTGCAAAGAGGAGACGCTGGTGTTTGGCAATGCTGAGAGGTATTTGTGGCTGTCACAGCTAGGGGCAGGGATGCTCTGAAACGTTCTGCAGTGGAGCCCCCTCAACAAAGAATTATCTGGCCCCGAGTGTTAGAAGTGTCCAGGTTTAGGTGTAAAGAATCAGAAGCTTTTCTCAAGTATTGCTGTTAGATTGGTGCAAAAGTACTTTTTGCATTACTTTTAATGGCAAAAACCGCATTTTTTTTTGTTCCAACCTAATAATGATGCAAAGTTGGCCACAACTGTAATTTGTGAAATGCTGCAAACAAGGTACTTTCTAAGCTTAACTTAGTGAACAAATTAGGAAGAACTGGAATTAGGTAAAACTAGCTAAATGACTCTTCTCCAAGGGTGAATACTAATGACTGCCCCTTCAGATGGTGCCCCCGCCATGTGCTTTACTGACGGCTTTTTTAGTGGTAGGTGGCAAAACATCTCTTAAAATACCATGCTTGTTTTCATTGTCTTTGGTTTATGAAATAATTGAATATATCCTTTCAGAATAATATTTAGCTATTTACATCTCTGTTTTGCACATACTGAATTTGCCATCCTGTCTTCCTGTTTCTACACCTTCCATCGTTGGCAAGGAGACAGAGTCCTCCCTTCTGTTTTGTTGAGCCCTGTGTGAATATTGCCGTTCTAGGCTCCTATAGACAGTGGTAAAGACAGACAGCATCTCTGCCAGCAGAGGGCTTTCACAGTCACCCATGCCCAAAGCAGGTGCAGGTTGCGAGACACGTCCAGAGAGAATGAAGTGATTAAGGAGAAATGACCTTGGTCGAGTGGGGTGGGCTGCCAAGCACATGTGATCCAGGAAGGTGAGGCTCTGGAGGGGATTGCTTTGGAGCTGAGAGATGAAGATTGAGAGGAACCAGGTATGAGAGCTTTCTCGGCAGTGGGGCTACTTGAGCAAAGGCCAGAGCAAGGGAGAGCTGAGCACTTAGCTGAGTCAAAGCTGGGGACCGCGGCCATGGTTACTGGGCCTGGACGGAGGGGAAGAGTGAACGAGGTAAGGTTGGCTAGATAGGTTGGGATGGGATCAGACCTAGGCAAAGACTTGCTTGTTTTTGTTCTGTTAATTATCTTAGGGCCTCAGTACTTTGTGTGCTTCCTGGCCTCGGGGAGGGAATGATGTGCTTTGGCTGCGTTTTATTTATTTATGTATTTATTTAAGATGGAGTCTTCCTCTGTTGCTGAGTCCGGAGTGCAGCGGCACGATCTCGGCTCACTGCAGCCTCCACCTTCCGGGTTCAAGCGATTCTCCTGCTTCAGCCTCCCGAGTAGCTGGGATTACAGGCGCCCGCCACCACGCCTGGCTAACTTTTAGTAGAGACAGGGTGTTTTACCATGTTGCCCAGCCTGATCTTGAACTCCTGATCTCAGGTGATCCTCCCGCTTCAGCCTCCCAAAGTGCTGGGATTACAGGAGTGATCCACTGCGCACAGCCTCTGGCTGAGTTTTTAAAAGAGCACGCTATGTGGATAATGAACAGGGATGGAGGGAGGGATGGACCCACAGTAGAAACCACTGCTTAGAGTAAAGGTACTTCAACTGCATGGGTTTCGGCTATAAAGTTAGTGCTGTGGGCCGAAGTTAAAAACCCTTCACATCAGCCATCTCATAAAGCACAGAATAATGTATACTTTTAAATTATCACACACGTAAATACATACTGTTTTAATGCAATATAAATAATGTGTGTGTGTGTGTGTATATATATATATATATATATATATATATATATAAAATGTATACATTAATGTATTCAGGTATTTTGAGTGTCTGTTATGTGTCAGACACTGTTCTAGGTGCTGAATATTCCATAGGTAAAAAGGGTTATTTAGCCCACTTTTTTTTTCTTTTTCTTTTTTTTTTTTTTTTTAAAGACGGGGTTTCACTATGTTGGTCAGGCAGGTCTTGAACTCCTGACCTCAGGTGATCCGCCTACCTTGGCCTCCAAAGTGCTTAGATTACAGGCGTGAGCCACCACGCCTGGCCTATTTTTTTTTCCTTAACCCCTATTTTTACAGCTCCATAGCCCATAGCCCACATTTTTTTAGTTGTATAAAGAGGGATGGAAAAAACCAAACTTACATAGTTGGTTTTGAGCAAGTTAAATACATGGATGATGTAACGTGGGAGCACTTTCTGCTTTTCATCTGTGTTTGTGTAGGCGGAACTTAGGGAGGTGGTTTTCCTTGGGAGTTTCAGCTGCCCACTGTGCTCCTTCACTCTCAACAGCTGTGCCTCATAGATGCCCTGCCTGACTGCCATGTTGTGTATTTTCATTTGCATAGACTTTGGGCTCTTTAAATTCAACACTGGCTCAAACCATCTTTCCACCACATCCGTCCCCACTCCTATGAATGGTGGTTTTCTACCTGGTCAGGAGGTGGCTATGTCTTCTTTTTTTTTTTTTTTTTGAGACAGAGGCTTGCTGTGTTGCTCAGGCTGGAATGCAATGGCATGATCTCAGCTCCTTCCAGCCTCCACCTCCCAGGTTCAAGCAATTCTCCTGCCTCAGCCTCCTGAATAGCTGGGACTAGAGGCGCCCATCACCACACCTGGCTAATTTTTGTATTTTTGTAGAGACAGGGTTTCACCATGTTGGCCAGGCTGCTCTTGAACTCCTGACCTCAGGTGATCCGCCCACCTTTGCTTCCCAAAGTGCTGGGATTACAGGCGTGAGCCACTGCGCCCAGGCGTGTGTCTCTTTTCTGCACTAACCTTATCCTTCTAGTCTCTAGGACCTGTGGGATGAACCTTTCCATCTCGTGGAGGTTACCGCTGAGCCCACTGACTCTCAGTCCTGAACCCTTTTGTCTTCGCTGGATTGACTCCTGTGACCCCCGGCTGTTCTGGAGCTTCACTCCAATTTATTTTTTTCTTTTCTTTTTTTTTTGAGACAGAGTCTTGCTTTTCTGAAGCTTCAATTCAATTTCTTTTCTTTTCTTTTTTTTGTTTTCTTTCTTTTTTTTGAGACAGAGTCTTTCTCTGTTGCCCAGGCTTGAGTGCAGTGGTGAGATCTTGGCTCACTGCAGCCTCCAACTCCTGGGTTCAAGCAATTCTCCTGCTTCAGTCTCCTGAATGGCTGGGACTACAGGCGTGTGCCACCACACCCAGCTAATTATTTTTGTATTTTTAGTAGAGGCGGGGAGTTTCACCATATTAGCCAGGATGGTCTCTATCTCCTGACCTTGTAATCTGCCTACCTTGGCCTCCCAAAGTGCTGAGATGACAGGCATGAGTCACTGTGCCCAGCCCTCTCTGATTTCTTATCCCTCATTGCAGCAAGATCTTTTTTATTTTTTATTTTTATTTTTTGAGACAGGGTCTCACTTTGTCACCCAGGCAGAGTGCAGTGGTGCGATCTCGGCTTGTTGCAGCATTGACCTCCTGGGCTCAAGCAATCCTTCTACCTCAGTAAGAAGCTGGGACTCCAGGCATGTGCCACTACACCTGGCTAATTTTTTTTTGTGTGTATGTATATGTATGTATATATATGCATATATTATTACTTTGTAGATAAGGGGTCTTGCTATGTTGCCTAGACTGGTCTTGAACTCGAGCTCAAGTGATCTGCCCACCTCAGCCTCCCAGAGTGCTAGGATTACAGGTGTGAGCCACTGCTCGGGCCAAGGTCTTTCTGAAACGCATGTACGGCTGCCTTTCCTTCACTCAGAACACTTCAGCTTTCCATTTCCCCTGGGGCTGAAGACTCCTGTGTCCCCACATCCTGGCCTGGCCCCTCCATGCTCTCTCAGTTGTGGGTAGCTCCTCACTTGCCGACTCCTTGTGGTTTTTGTACAACTTAGTAAATAAGCTCTTCTCTCAGATTAGGCCTTTCTTATCTTCTGCTTGCCAACTTCATTCTAGCTACAACCGAGTAATTTGGTATGGCTCTTTCAGTGATCCGGTTTTCCCCTGTGTATACTTATCCTCAAAAATGCCATATTCTGATGCAGTGGTTTGACTTCAGCTAAGGAAATAGTTTTTGTTTTCCTTTTTTTGGAGACACTAGAATCTTTATGTTACCCAGGCAGGTCTCGAACTTCTGACCTCAAGTAGTCCTCTTGCCTTGGCCTCCGTAAGTGTTGGGATTATAGGCATCAGCCACAGCACCCAGCTTTTTTTTTTTTTTTTTTGTCTGTTTTTTAAAAAATTTGTTTTTAGAGACGAGGGTCTCACTCTGTTTCTTAGGCTGGAGTGCAGTGACACAGTCACAGCTCCCTGTAGCCTCGACCTCCCTAGCTCAGGTAATCTTCCCACTTCAGCCTGTTGAGTAGCTGGGACCACATGCATGTGCCACCACACCTGGCTAATTTTTTGTTTTATTTTTGTAAAGATGAAGTATCCCTATGTGCCCCAGGCTGGTCTTGAACTTCTGGGCTCAAGTGATCCTCCCACTTGGTCTCCCAAAGTGCTGGGATTACATAATGATGTTGGCCCTAACAACTTGTATAGTTAGATTTTTAAATTCAGACATTTGTAAGAGTTAAAGTAGAATGTGTGTAGGTCTCTCTGCACGGGACTTACCATCTGTCACTTGCTCTCCAGCGTGCCTCTTCTCCTTTCTGCATTTTGCATCCTTCCGAGGCTCCCAGCTCCCAGAGGTCTCCTTCTTGGTGGTAGAAAGTGGGGCCACTGCCTGAGATGTGATTGCAGATCCCTCCTTTGACTCTCTCTTTGCAGTTACTTGTTCCCAGGGGACCTTCAGCCTAATGGTTTTCGTATCCACTGGTCTCTGCTCAAATCATTTCTTACCCTGGAAGTTGCAGAGGGGTGGTTTTCCCAGCTCTCCGCCTGTGTACAGTGATGAACAGATACTCCTGTTTGAAGAGGAGCGTTCTCCTTTGTTCACTTTCCAGCTCTCTCCGTCGCTGAGGACACTGCGTATTCGAGTCAGGCATTGTCATTGCTCCTTGGATGCTCGTATTGTCCCCTTCAGATTGGCTCCTGTGTCTTTTTGCCAAGACCCCATTAGTTTTTGAGTGCTTCATTGCTTTCTGGCACAGAAATTTGTCCCAGGCCTACTTTGTACTTTTCCTGCCTCAGATTTGAAATTATTCCTCTCAGGAGCCCTGGTTCGCTTTATTGGGAAATGGTATTTAGAAATCAGCATTTGGGGCTAGGTATGCTCATTGTCACAGGGTAGCATCTTTGTTTGTTTGTTTGTTTGAGATGGAGTCTTGCTCTGTCGCCCAGGCTAGAGTGCAGTGGTGCCATCTCAGCTCACTACAACCTCTGTCTCCCGGGTTCAAGTGATTCTCCTGCCTCAGCCTCCCGAGTAGCTGGGATTACAGGCAAGCACCACCACGTTCAGCTAATTTTTATTGTATTTTTAGTAGAAACGAGGTTTCGCCATGTTGGCCAGGCTCGTCTCGAACTCCTGACCTCAGAACTCCACTTGTCCTGGCCTCTGAAGTGCTGGCATTACAGGCGTGAGCCACTGTGCTCAGCTGAAGGTAGCATCTTTTATGTCCTTTAACTAGACAGAGCCAGAAGAAAACATTCATTTAAAAAGCCTCCAGGCTGGTCATGGTGGCTATGCTCCAGCACTTTGGGAGGCTGAGGCAGGCAGATCACGAGGTCAGGAGTTTGAGACTAGTCTGACCAACGTGGTGAAACCCCGCCTCTACTAAAAATATGCAAATGAGCCAGGTGCGTTGGTGTTTGCCTATAATCCCAGCTACTCAGGAGGCTGAGGCAGGAGGGAGAATCACTTGAACTCTGGAGGCGGAGGATGGAGTGAGCCGAGATCATGCCACTGCACTCCAGCCTGGGCAACAGAGCAAGATAGCGTTTCCAAAAAAAACCCTCCAATTTCATACTGATTTTTTAAAATAAACATTTTTCCCTTATTTTATATTTACACGTCTTAAACTGATGATTTTGACTTCTAATGATACTAATGTTGTTTTCCTTGTCTATGATATACATAAAATGGGTTCAGCATTTTAATACATTGTTCTTATAATCAACCCTTCCGGTGAAGTTTAGAATTCCTTTGGCTTTAGAAATAAATACATCTTAAGAATATATAGTTAGAATAATGGGTTTAAAGCAATTCATTGTAACATAACCACACAGGTGAAGTAATTATCAATTTGATAAATAGGTTCATTTGTTCCTATTCTTAATTTCAGACTTTGCATTTTATAACCTTTCTAAGTAGCTGAGGCTGTAGGCATGCACCACCATGTCCAGCTGATTTCTGTATTTCTAGTAATGATGGGGTCTCACCATGTTGCCTAGGCTGGTCTTGAACTCCTGGGCTCAAATGACCTGCCTTGGCCTCCCAGTGTGTTGGGATTACAGGTGTGACTCACTGCGCCCAGCCAAGTTTATTCTTTTTCAAGCCAAATGCAGTGGCACACGCCTATACTTGAGAGGCTGAGGTGGGAGGGTCACTTGAGACCAGGAGTTCAAGGCCAGCCTGGTTAATAATAGCAAGAACCGGCCTCTCAAAAAAACATTTTTTTAAAAAGTTTATTATTTTTCAGCCAGGTGCAGTGGCTCACGCTTCTAATCCCAGCACTTTGGGAGGCCCAGGCAGGTAGAGCACCTCCGGAGCCCAGGTGTCTGAGAGCAGCCTGGGCAACATGTCAGAACCCTGTCTCCACAAACAAATCTAAAAATTAGCCAGGCTTGGTGGTGCACGTCTGTGCCAGCTACTCAGGAGTCTGAAGCACTAGAATCGCTTGAGCCTGGGAGATGGAGGTAGCAGTGATCTGAGATCATACCACTGCACTACAGCCTGTGTGATAGAGCAAAACCTTGTGTAAAAAAAAAAAAAAAAAAAAGTTTATTATTTTTCAAATATACAAAACATTTACACAGTTCAAAAGACCAGAACTGTGTAAAAATGTAAACACAGAGGTCTTGCACCCAGCCCTGTCACACCCACCCCTGTCACACCCACCCCGATAGGCAGGGTGAGTATGTGTTGGGTTTGCATGGAGTACTCCCTGTTCTTGCCTGTTACCCTGGAGCCATTAGTGGTAGTGCCTCTTTCACTCTCAGAAATGAAGCATAGCTAAAGCTTTGTTGGCGCCTGCTAATGCTAATTTGGAGATGTGGACAAAATGTTTCCACTTTGTAGATTTTTTTCCCCTGTAGCTAAAAGTGAGGGCTTGGCTGAATCCTGCAGACTTTTGGATTGAGGTTCTCTTGGCAGGGGAGGTCCACCCATGGAGTTCATATTCTTTTCACAGAGTCTCGTTCCTGTTTGGAAGAGGAAATTTCATTTTGCTCTGAAAATAAATTTGGGAGCTTGAAGCATATTGTATATTTCCAAGTTTTTCTGCTTTGCAAAGGGCTAATTATTTCTCCTGCCTATATTGTTGTAGACCTTTGTCAGTACTAATATAAGAATTGATTTCAAGTAGTGACATGCTGAAGTTGTTGAATCATGTATAGAAAAGTTAAAGTTCTACGTGAGATGAATTAGTACTTCTGAGCGATTGATCTCTTGAAATCTTAAGGTGCTGTGAAGAAGCTAGTGCAGCCTCTTCCACCTTAAAAATAATTTATGGGGAAAACGTGAATGACTGCCGAGGTCATAGCATCCTATGTACCCTAAAAGAGAGATGTAGCGGGGTGAGATTATTTTGAGTAGTCTGAGTATTAATTTGAATAATCTGACGTGATATTTCTCTTCATGCAAATTAAAATCTGAAGAACTTTACTTGCGACTAAATGTGAGATCCCATTGATGCAGAAAGGCTTAAAGAAATTCTGAGTAAAGTTTAATTACCTGCCCTTGGCTTAGCCCGTTTTCCGCTCCCATAGACACTGAGGCGTTCACGTTGGAGGTTGAGGCCTAGCAGATGGGCGTTGTGCTCTTTGTACATCTTGGAGGCACTTTTCAAACAGTAGTTGAGTGCATCTCCCTTCCTCTGTTTCTCTTTGTGATTGATGGAGACCCGTTGACTTGAATGAATAGTTTATTTATTTTTGAGACAGGGTCTCCTTTCCCAGGCTGGAGTGCGGTGGTGTGATCACAGCTCACCGCAGGCTCAACCCCTCTGGGCTCAGGGCATCCCCCCGTCTCAGCCTCCCAAGTAGCTGGAACCACAGGCGTATGCCATCACGCCTGGCTAATTTTTGTATTTTTTTGTAGAGACAGGGTTTCATCATGTTTCTCAGACTGGTCTTAAACTCCTGGGCTCAAGTGACCCACCTGCCTAGGCCTCCCACAGTGCTGGGATCACACATGTGAGCCACCACACCCCAAGTGGGGAGTTTAGAGGCAGGCTGTGTGCCGCGTGCATCCTTTCTGTCTGCCTCTGTAGGTAGATTCCACTCCGCCTCCCTTGTGTGGATTCCCGGGTTGGGGTGCGGGCTGGGCGGGTGGCACGGAGAGCTGTAGGTTTGTGTGGAGCGTGGGCTTGGAGTCGGCTGGACTTGTATGTCCTCTTTCCCTTATTACCTTTGTCACGCTCCCTCATCGCCGAGCCTTCTGTTTTCTCACAGCAAGTTAGAGATAATAATCATTTGCTTATTTTTTAGCAAATATGTATTGTGTGCTCTGCGTAGGTGCCATCCAGGGGCTGGGTGTATGGATGTTTGGGAGATAGAATGAGCTAATAGTGAATGTTTATTGCCTCTAAGCCTCTTTATAGGAATGATCCCACTGAAGCCTCGTAACAGGACTACACAGCAGAGCACTGGTATGTGCCCCATTTTGTAGATGAAGAAATTGAGGCATAGAGATGTTTGGTAACTCACTCAGGATCCTATAGATATTACATGGTAGAGGCTGTGTTTGAACCCAAGCAGTCTGACTCCAGAGTTCTTTAACTGTGTGAGAAGATTGGGCACAGCAGTATCCCTCAGCACCCTCTGCCCCCTGTAGTATTACATGGTAGAGGCTGTGTTTGAACCCAAGCAGTCTGACTCCAGAGTTCTTTAACTGTGTGAGAAGATTGGGCACAGCAGTATCCCTCAGCACCCTCTGCCCCCTGTAGTATTACATGGTAGAGGCTGTGTTTGAACCCAAGCAGTCTGAC
>PVKV010024675.1:7301-31058 GCA_004027835.1 Alouatta palliata
CAGTTTTGACGATAGGGTGTCAATTTTAGATCTCTGCTTGCTTCTCATGTGGGCATTTATTGCTATATATTTTCCTCTAGAGACTGCTTTGAATGTGTCCCAGAGATTCTGGTATGTCGTGTCTTCATTCTCATTGATTTCAAAGAACGTCTTTATTTCTGCCTTCATTTCATTGTTTATCCAGTCAAGATTCAAGAGCAAAATTTGACTAAATATTTTTGTAATACTTTCTTTAAGTCCTTGAACTATCATGCAACTTTTTCCAAACTGCTTATGTAGTAGATAACTATAACTTTGGCATTCCTGATATTTCAATCCACAGCCTTCTCTCTTAAACCTGTAATCAAGGAATCCTATTTTTTTCTTTTGTGAAATTTGCTAATTTAGACAGGGTATGCTACAATCAACTGGCACTGTCTTATGAATGCTGGTTGTGCATATTTCTTCCCCATTCTTCATTCAGTGACATCATGTCACAAATTTAAATTTAGTATTACAGCATGGAAATCAGAACTTTATAAAAAATAAAACCTACTGGTTAAACATATATTATCATGCAAACAAAATGTTATATTATGTGGTCTCCTGAAAGCATCTTCCTGGAGAACTACATACACCACATTATTTATAATCCAGTCACAGATTATTTAGACTTAGACTTACTGATATGCTTGTGCCCAAATCAAACCTAAATTAAAGATGTTTAGAAGCTACTAGACTATTAATAATTTCTAAAATATCATAGAATTTGTGTGTCCAAAGCTATCAAGGTTCTAGTTAACCCATTTAAAACTCGACTCAAGCTGTTCATTACTCTCTGAAACTAACAAAGTGACTAAAGCCACTATCTGAAAGCCTCATAGAAAAAGTACTAATCATACCATATGCCAGTCTGTAAAAAATGAAATCTTCAAGTCAGGAAGAACAATGATCGAGAATGTATATTTATTTATAATTTAAGAGTCACAAATAAAAGAATAATTTGTTGATTCCCATGGTTCTAAGTACAAATACTATTTTATCTTCAGTGCCACTTGTCAGTTTATCTTTTAGTTACAGATCTGTGGTCTGCTTTCTTTAGTGTCTTTCTAGTTTGAGCTTGTCAATATGCATGTATTTTTTTCCAAGATCAACAATGTACCTAAAACAACAACAGTTTACTTCAGATTTTTACTGAGGCACTTTCTTGATTATCACAAGTTCTAAAATAGGACTGATATGATTTGGCTCTCGGTCAAATCTCACCTTGAATTGTAATGATCCCCACCTGTCAAGGGTGGGACCAGGTGGAGATAACTGGATCATGAAGGTGGTTTCCCCCATGCTGTTCTCATGACAATGAGTGAATCTCATTAAATCTGATGGTTTTGTGAGTATCTGTCATTTCCCTGCTTGCACTCACTTCTCTCTCCTGTTGCCCTGTGAAGAGGTGCCTTCTGCCACAACTGTAAGTTTTTTATGGTCTCCCCACCGTGCAGAACGGTGAATCAGTTAAACCTCTTTTCTTTATGAATTATCCAGTCTTGAATATTTCTTCATAGTAGTGTGAGAATAGAGTAATACAAGAACATTAAGAATCTCAAATTTCCCTGTAATTTTTGTCTTTCCAATATGTTTAATCAAATCATTTTGCAACATTCTAAAGGTAGGATGAGCTCTAAAACTGATTCTATTTACTGTTATGACATAGCAAAAAGGAAAAAAGTATATTCTTTCAAAAAAATAAATTTGCCAAAAAAGAATATTGCCTGAGAATTAATTTATTCAGAAAACATAAATCCTCAACCTCTACCAGACTGTAAGCTATTCAATAATTTCCCAGGCCTGTTACTAAGAAAAAATATTAATGTTTTTCTAGCTCTCACTGGCTATTGCAATAAATGAGTATCCAAATTGTCTGAAATCACCACAGAGCTATATGATATAAATAAATCTCTTCCTTTGGACTTAAATGTGAGCAGTCACTATGTGATTTAAAATTACAAACCATTCAAACCAATTATCACATACCTTTAACCATGTTTATACGTGAGAAATACAGATGGCCACTGATGTTTTTGGAAAGAGAATTTTTATTATTTTTATAACAGAAAACTTAACATTGTACTTTTAATCCACTTTAGTGGCAAATTTTTTAGCCTTCACCCTTTCCAGCTTGACAATGAAAGCGAGATTTTGAACACAGGATATTGCTTCCCCAGTGATAGTCGAGTTCATTACATATGTCCATTGATTGGTACTGACTAAATGTCATGAATATAATTACAGATTATAGCTTACTTAAAACCTTTCTCTTGACTTAAGGCCAAATTCTACCCTACTTATACAAGAATGATAGCAATTTTAGTCTAAATAGGGGAAACCTAATTCCAACTTGAATTTAAGTCCTCCCTTAACTTTGATGGTCTTTTATACTAGTGCAAACTTTATTGCTCTTTGAAAATATAAATTCCAAGAGTTAAATACAGAAATTTACCAAAGTTACTAGTTTTGCTAGGTAAAATCTTTGCCATTTATGATATTCTAATATTTTTCCCACAATTTTATATAACATCTAAGACTCTAAAATCTACTATTGTCCTTCCACTGCAAGAGGGAGCAATTCATTGTTTCCTGGCCTTAGTTACATTGTTTATGGATGCTTTGTATCTTAAGATAAAAGCAGAGAATTTAAAAGCTGGAACTACTATAATAGATTTCAAGTTGCCTATCTGCTTGATGCTATTTGCTAAAAACAAAATCAACTTAAATAATATTCATTACATACTTAAGAGCTTGTCAATTAGAAGAAATAAGGGTAAGGCATGTAATATGTATAATGATAACATGTATGGTTTTAATGTTGCCCATGATTGTGAGCTGCTTCAGAAAATTTAGTGTTCTTGCCCTCAGCAAATACTCCAATTTAAAAAGTTCAAGCATGAAGGAATCCTTAATATTTTTTTGAGAATTTGACTATTATAATGACACAAGCCATACAAAAAAGCATAACAAGGAAGCTAAATAAAAATACCCTCACTGATAATTATGCTACACATCCAACCTCTTCTAATGTTCCTGAATCCATAGCAGCACTCAAGGATCAAATACTGAGAATTTGGAAAATTGTAAAGAGGTTATTGTGGAATGACAATAATCAACTCCAGAGGCAAACAAACAAATATATTGGGAAAAATTCCACTGGAAATCACACAGAGAATGACCTCAAATGGAACCTTATAAAAACAAAGATGTTTGGAATTATCTATTACAGCAAGGAAAAATCGGTGTGTACTTAATATTAATATTTCATTATATATGCCCACGTAATTGGCACTGGCCAAATGTCATGAATATAATTACAGATTATGGCCTACTTACAACCTTTCTCTTGACCTGAGGCCAAATTCTACCTATCTTATATAAGAATGAAAGCAATTTCAGTGTAAGTAGGGGAGACCTAATATCAACTTTATTAGGGAAACTACAAAAATTACAGTATAACCTCTGGTGCATATTTTACTTATCACCTGTATGATTCTAAAAAACTAGAAACATTGAGCATAGAAAAACACCCAAGCTTCAAGTTCCTTGATCATCTCCAAACATATTTACTACTCTATTTCTGTCTTTATCATGTGTTCTAAAAATCAGAAACTCACTAATCACTTTTTCACAAAATGAACTAAGAATGTGCCTTGCCAGAGTTACTGCTGTGAACATAACTGGAAGAGTAGTGCTTAAGTTGTTGTTCTTAACCTTGAGAATGCCAACCTACCCAGTTAAGATGATATATATTTTACTGATGATGACACTGAATAACTTTGCAAACTTTGCCACTGACTCAAAAACATTACTACCATATCATCTTTAATCTTTGAAAAAGGTAACAAGAACAATGAAATAATAAAACTAACATTAGTGACACTCTGTAAGTCATCTGATATTCTGTTACCTGGGATATGTCACTGGCTCCAACAATGAGCTTGACCCTTGTTGGTGTTCATTAAATTTCCTCTTACTGAGACAGAGACCAAGTCTTTTCTCGAAACATCTTTTTGAATTTTAGGCACTTCTCTGTCACAAACAGATACAGACAAATATTGCAATGGACTTATCTAATACACGCAGTACGTCATCAAAATATGGGTAGTCTTCTAAATATCATCTTAATCAATGGTTTTATTTTATAAAACTTTGAAAAGTAAATTCTTATCTTCTAGAAGATATATCAGGAAAATAAGCCTTCAAACTTTAATCAGTATAAAGTTTGGGAGATACTCTTCATAACTAGTGTTTTGGCCATATACATACATACATATATATATTTATGTATGTATATATGATCGATTCCACTGATGAATTTGTATTTACTTTTCATTGGGTGTCACCCATCCTTTTACCAGTTTTTTGAAGTTAATTAGTTGATTCCCTCAGTAACTGGAATAAACTACTGAGCAACGTTTTAGATGTTAATCAGCTCAACAGGTCAGGGAGTCAAAAGCCTACAATTGCCCATTACGTCACAAGTAGTGCCTTAATTTTCTATTACTGCATGAAAAATTAATCCAAATCATGGTGGTTTAAAACAATTAATATTTATAATTCAGATTTTCTGTAAGTCAGGATTTTGAGAATAACTTAGCTTGATAATCCCGGCTTAGAGTCTCTCATAAGGTTACTGTTGAGATGCCCATGGCTATGATGGTGGTCATCTAAAGGCTTCACTAGAAATAGAGGGTCTATATCCACAGTAGCTGTCTCACATGGACTTTGGCTGAGGCCTTAGTTCTTTGATGAAAGTTGTTAGGACGCCTCAGATTCATATCGCATTGGTATCTCCAAAAGTTTGATGAACATAGCAATGACATTCTCCAAAAGCAAGTTGTATCACTCCGTTCTCACATTGCTGATAAAGACATACCTGAGACTGGGTTATTTATAAAGGAAAAATGTTTCATTGACTCACAATTCCACATGGTCGGGGAGGTCTCACAGTCATGCGAGAAGGCAAATGAGGAGTAAAGTCACATCTTATGTGGCAGCAGGCAAGAGAAGTTGTACAGGAGAACTCCCCTTTATAAAACCATCAGATCTCATGAGACTTGTTCACTATCATGAGAATAGTACAAGAAAGACCTGCTCCATAATTCAATTACCTCCCACTAGGTCCCTCCCATGACACATGGGAAGTAGGTGAGCTACAGTTCAAGATTAGATTTGGGTGTGGAAACAGCCAAACCATATATTTGGCCTCTGGCCCTGCCCAAATCTCATTTCCTCACATTTCAAAATAAATCATGCCTTCCCAACACTTCTCAAAAGTCTTAACTGATTTCAGCATTAACCCAAAAGTCCATAGTCCTAAGTCTCATCTGAGACAAGGAAAGTCCCTTCTGCCTATAAGTCTGCAAAAATCAAAAGCAAGTTATTTACTTTGCAGATACAATGGCGGTACAGACATTGGGTAAATATGCCATTCCAAATCAGAGAAACTGGCCAAAGAAAAGTGCTATAGGCCCGATTCAAGTCCAAAATCTAGCAGGGCAGTCAATTCTTAAGCTCCAAAATGATCTCCTTTGATTCCATATCTCATATGCAGATCACACTGATGCAAGAGGTGGGTTCCCATGGTCTTGGGCAACTCTGCCCCTGTAACTTTGCAGGGTACAGCTCCCCACCTGGTTGCTTTCACAGGCTGGCGTTGAGTGTCTATGGCTTTTCCAAGTCCGTAGTGCAAGCTGTCAGTGGGTCTACAATTCTGAGGTCTGGGAGACTGTGGCCCTCTTCTCACAGCTCCACTAAACAGTGCCAAAGTTGGGACTCTGTGTGGGGGCTTCCACCCCACATTTCACTTCTACACTGCCCTAGCAGAGGTTCTTTATGAGGGCTCCACCCCTGAAGCACACCTCTTCGTGGACATCCAGGCATTCTCATATATCCTCCGAAATATAGGTGGAGGTTCCCAAGCCTCAATGCTTGAGTTCTGTGCACCCACAAGCCAAATACAAAGTGAAAGCTGCCCAGACTTGGGGCTTGCACCTTCTGAAGCCATGACCCAGGCTGTACCTTGGCACCTATTAGCCATGAGTAGGGGTCTGAGACACAGGGCACCAAGTCCTTAGGCCACACCAAAGAGGGGTTCCTGCGCCTGGCTCAGAAAACAAATTCTCCCTCCTAGGCCTCCAGGCCCATGGAGGAAGGCACTGCTCTAAAGGTCTCTGACAGGCCCTGGAGACATTTTCCTTATTGTCTTGGTGATTAATACACAATTCCTTTCTCCTTATGCAAATTTCTGTAGCAGGCTTGAATTTCTTCCATCAAAATAGGTTTTTCTTTTCTATTGCATCATCAGTTGGCACATTTTCCAAATTTTTATGCTCTGCTTCCTCTCGAATGCTTTGCTACTTAATTTCTTCTGCCAGATATCTTAAATCATTTCTCTCAAGTTCAAAGTTCTCCAGATTTTTATGGCACGGCAAAAATGTCACCAGTCTCTTCACATAACAAGAGTGGCCTTTACTCAAATTCCCAACAAGTTTCTCATATCCATCTGAGACCACCTCAGCCTGGACTTCATTGCCCATATTACTATCAACATTTTGATCAAAGGCGTTCATCAAGTCTCTAGGAAGTTCCAAACCTTCCCACATTTTCTGTATTCTTCTGAGCCCTCCATGCTGTTCCACCTCTGCCCAGTTCCAAAGTTGCTTTTATATTTTGGGGTATCTTTACAGCAGCACCTCACTCTCAGTACCTACTTACTCTTTTGGTCTGTTCTCACACTGTTAATAAAGATGTATCTAAGACAGGGTGACTTATAAAGGAAAGATATTTAATTGACTCACAGTTCCACATGGCTGGAATAAGGAGCAAAGTCATGTCTTACATGGCAGCAGGTCAGAGAGCATTTGCAGGGGATCTCCCCTTAATAAAACCATCAAATCTCATGAGACTTATTCACTACTATGAGAACAGCATGAGAAAGATCCAGTCCCATGAATCAATTACCTACCATCTTATCCCTTTCATGACATGTGGGAATTATGGAAGCACAAGTCACGATGAGATTTGGGCAGGTACACAGACAAATCATATCACAAGTTATGCAAGTAAGAGAGCTAGAAGAGAACAGAACCTTTTATTACTTAGTACATGAGACATGCAGTGTCACTTCCACCTTATCCTGGTAACTGTAAGTGAATCAGTAAGCCCAGCCCACACTCAGCGGGAAACAGATTAAACTCTATATCTGGGAAGGAGGATTAGAATAGAAGTTGTGAACAGAGTTTTTAATCCACCATGCTTTGGATGGAAGACGGGAGAAAAAATTTCCTAGGAATCTTTCATTGGTCTTAGCCTTTGTAAATAAACCCAAAAAGAAATAAAATTCATAAAGAGACAATGAAACAGTAGGTATTCATCTGAAGTTTGCCTCAGTTTTACAAACCTTGCAGTGAAGGCACTTTACTTAAGGACAAGTTCACATTATGGTTTTAGATCTATGTGGTAATTTTTCCACTGTAAATTTTACTGCTTAGCATTGGGCCACTATTTTTAGAGGCACTAAAGTTATACAATATTATTGAGAAATTTCACAGAGCTATTTTGGCCAAAAATAAATTATTGATTGGTACCCAACAACTAAAATTGGATTTGTACCAAAAGTGCCTCTTGGAGTCTACTTGCAAACTGGGAAGGGTTTTTTTTAAATTATTATGATTTTTTTTTTTGTGGCAAAAATTCTTACCATGGGAATCTACCATTTTAACACATTTTTAAGTGTACTATACTTTAATTTTAATTATAGGTACAATGTTGTAGACAAATCTTTTGGCTTTATCCTGCTTAACTAAAATGTATGCCTACTGATTAGGACCTCCATATTTTTTCTTTTACCAAGTCTCTGGAAACCACAACTTCATTCTTTAATTCTATGAATTTTACTGTTTCAGATACTTCATGTAAGTGTAATGACATACAGTGTTTCTTTCTGGGATTGTCTTATTTCACTTACTATACTATCCTTACGATTCATTCTTGCTGTCACATACTGCAAAATTTCCTTGTTTTAAAGCTGAATATTATTCCATGGTATGTACTATTAAAAAGAAGAATCTTAGAGAAATTAAACGTAACAGAGTTTAGTTGAGCAGAGAAAAAATATTTGTAAACTAGGTTATACTCAAAAACAAAAGCAGTTCAGAGAGCTGCCCATTCAACAAAGTGGGCAAGGATTATTTATAGCCAGAAGTGACATACAAAAATTGCTTGAATGATTGCATTTTTGGTGTTTGTCCTCTTTAGACACATTTTGGCAGTTTTCAACCTGTGACTGCTGATAATTTGGCTGCTAGAATTGGCTGAGACTTGGATATTTGTCACATGAATATATTCTCAAGTTAGATTTTAGTTCATTTACATTTTAAAAATTATATTTAAAGTTCTGGGGTACATGCACAGAATGTGCAGGTTTGTTACGTAGGTATACATGTGTCATGGTGGTTTGTGGTACCAATCAACCCGTCATCTACATTAGGTATTTGTCCTAATGCTATCCCTCCCCTATCCCCTCAATCCCCGACAGGCCCAGTGTGTAGTGTTTTCCTCCCTGTGTCCATGTGTTCTCATTGTTCAATTTCCATTTATGAGTAAGAACATGCAGCGTTTGGTTTTCTGTTCTTGTGTTAGTTTGCTGACAATGATGGTTTCCAGTTTCATGCATGTCCCTGCAAAGCATATGAACTCATTCGTTTTTATGGCTGCATAGTATTTCATGGTGTATGTTAGATTACAGTTTGCTACATACAGAGGCAGCTTTAGCCCAAATATAATTTGACAGTCTAATCCACATTTCCTTTATCTATTCATCTGATGATGGACATTTAGGTTGTCTCCACATATCTTTCATTGTGAATAGTGTTGCAATGAACACAAGAGAACTAATATCTCTGTGATATTCTGACTTCAATTTTTCTAGATAAGATCCAGATATTTTGGCATCATATGGCAGTTCTATATTAAGTGTTTTGAGAAATAGCCAGTGCTGTTGTTTTTTATAGTGACTGTACCATTTTGCATTTCTCACCAACAGTGTGCAAGGGTACCAATTACTCCACATGCTCACTAATGCTTGGTTTTTGTGTGTGATAATAACCATCTTGACAGGTATAAGGTGACACCTTTTTGTGGTTTTGATTAGGAACTACATTAGGGTTAGTACAATTTAGCATTTTTATTTTTTACGTATCTGTTGGCCATTTATATGTTTTCTTTGGAAAAAAATATCTATTCAGGTCCTTAGCTCATTTTCTATTTGGGTTATTAGTTTTGTTGTTGTAGTCTTACTGTTAAGTTGTAGAAGTTCCCAATATATTTTGGAGATTAATCTCTTATCAGATATATAATTGTCTTTGCCCATTTTCTGCTGTTAGAACAGTTAAAACTAAATAACTTAACAGAGGACCAGAGCTTTATTTCTTAGAATTCCAGAGCTGTGAATTCTGAGATAAAGGTGCTGTCATCTTGTAAGGGCTTTCTTGCTACATCATTTTATGAAAGAAGGTAGAGAGGCAGAACTGCACACAAGAGCATGAGGCAGCAGAACTTGATTTTACGACAAGCTCATTCTAACAATAAGTAATCCATACTCACAAGCCCACTCTTAAACTAATGGCATTAATCCATTCAAAAAGATAAACCCCCCATTAACTGTTTATCTATTATTTGGTTTCACCTCCCAACACTGTTGCATTGGAAATTAAATTGTCAACACATGAGTTTTAGGGAACACTTCAAACGATAGCAATGATTTGCAAATATTTCTTTTCTTTTTTTTTTATTGTAATTTAGGTTCTGGGGTACATGTGTAGATCACGCAGGATTGTTGCATAGGTACATACATGGCAAGGTGGTTTGTTGCCTTCGTTCCCCCCCCATCACCTATATCTGGTATTTCTCCCCTCATTATCCCTCTCCACCCCACAACGCTGTCCCTCACCTAGCACCTGCCTACTGACCACAGTGTGTGATGCTCCCTTCCCTGTGTCCACGTGTTCTAATTGTTAAACATCTGCCTATGAGTGATAATACATGGTATTTAGTTTTCTGTTCTTGTGTCAGTTTGCTGAGAATGATGGTTTCCAGATTCATCCATATTTATTTCTATTGCATAGGTTCCCGTTTCATTCTAGTGATCATTTCCTTTGGTATGTAAAAGATTCTTGATTTGTTTAGTACCACTTGTTTTTATTTTTATTTATTGCAGTTGTTGTTGCTGGTTTATTTAAGTGGTTGTGCTTTTGGTATCTTATCCATAAAAACATTGCCAAGACAATGTAATCTAACATTGCTGCTATGTACTCTTTCAGATGAGTTATAACGTTTACTATTAATTTATATCCATTTGATTTTTATGTGTAGTAAAATATAGGACTCCTGTTTTATTCTTTTGCATGTGCATATCCAGTGTTCCCATCACCAATTGTAAAGCAGGCAGTCTTTTTTCCATTGTGAATTCTTGGCACCTTTGTCAAAGATCAGCTAATGATATATGTATGAGTCTATTTCTGATCTCCTTATTTTGTTCCATTTGACTATTGGTTTTTATGCCAGTACCATACTACTTTGTTTACTATAGCTTTATAATATTTTGAAATTAGGAAGTGTGAGGCTTCTAGTTTTACTCTTTATAAGCAAGATTTCTTTAGCCATTTGGGGTCTTTCGTTGTTCTGTGTAAGTTTCATATTGCTTTTTCTTTTTCTTGAAAGTTGTCATTGGAGTTTTTATTGTAGAGTGCTTTTGGTAATATGAACATTTTAATAAAAAGTCTTTTAATCCATAAACATAGCATGCCCTTCCATTTGTTAATGACCTCATTTATTTCATCAATGTTTTCTACATAAGTCTGCAAGTCTTTTACCACATTAGTTGTTTATTTTTAGTTATCTTTGTGCTATTGTAAATGAAAATATTTTTGTAATTTTCTTCTCAAATAGTTTGTTTTTAGTATATAGAAATGCAATTAATTTCATATGTTAACTTTGTATCCTGCAACTTTACTGAATTTGTTGGTTCTAACAGTTTTTTTAGTGGAATCTTTAGAGAGTTATAAATTTGAGATTATGTCACTTACACATAAGAACAATTTTGCTTCTCTTTTTTATATTTGGAAGTCTTTTATTTCTTATTTTTACCTAACCTGATCTAGGTAGCTCTTTTGGTACTACGTTGAATAGCAGTGGAGGGAGTGGACGTCCTTGCCTTATTCCTGACAATATTTCACCGTTAAATATAAGGATAATGTAGCCTTGTTGTATGTGACACATACTATGTTGAAGTAATTTTTTAATTCTAGTTTTTCGAGAGTTTTCTTATCCTCAAAGGGTATTGAATTGTGTCAACTGTGTTTTCTGCGTCTATTGAAATCATGTGATTTTCATCATTTATTAGGTTAATGTGGTGTATCAGTTTAAATAATTTTTATATACTGAAACATCCTTGTATCCCTGTGTAAATCCCTCTTAGTCATAGTTTATGATCCTTTTAATGTGCTGCAAAATTTAATTTGCAGGTAGTTTTTGAAATTTCCTTCATTTTTGATAAATAATTATGCAGGACATAATATTCTTGGTTGATTGTTATTCTTTCAGCATTTTGAATATATCATCTCACTCTTCTAACCTGCAATGTTTCTGTTGAAAAACTTGAATATGTAATTGTTAGAGTTCCCTTAAATGTAACAAGCCACTTTTGCTGCTTTCAAAATTCTCTCTTCACCTTTGATTTTTTTATTTTAATGTGTTTTGGTGTGAATTTCTTTGGGTTTTCCTAACTTGGTATCCTTTGTGCTTCTGAGATTTGGATGTTCATTTTTTTTTCCCAGTTTTGGAAAGTTTTCAGACATTATTTCTAGTCCTTTTTTTTTTCTCTATTCATCTTCTGCAACTAACAGAATGTGTATATTAGTCCACCTGATGATGTCTCATAATTGAGGTAAAATTGATTGTTCTTTATTCATTTTTATTCTTTACTTTTCTCTTTGCTCTTCTGATTGAATTAGTTCATATAACCTGTCATCAAGCTGGTTGATTTTTTTCTTCTTGATCTGGTCTGTTTTCAAATCCATCTAGTGAATTTTTTATTTCAATTAATGAAATTTTCATCTTCAGAATTTCTATTTTATACATTTATCTATCTGTTGAAATTATCATTTTGTTCATAACCTTGAGAGTATCTTTTTGAAATGTATTTTAAAATGTTTGTCAGGTAAACCATATAACTGTTACATTAGGGTCCATTTCTTAGAGATATTTTGTTTCTTTGTTTGAAATGTCTGCCTAATTATTCACTTTTTTTAACTCTCTCTTTTTGTGTCTGCATATTAGACAAAGCAGACCTGTCTCCCAGTCCTCATAGGCTGAACTTGTGCAGGGAACATTCCCCACAGTCATCCCAGACAGAGATTCTAGCATTCTATACCAGCTCCTTTTACCCATGGAGAAAGGTGCAGCTGTGGTTTATTTGTTCATTAGTTCTGTGTTAAGCCACTGTGCAGTAGGAGGTCTGGCATCTCTCAACCCAAGCTGCAGAGCTCTTTCCTGTTAGGCAGCTAGACTGCATCATACCTATCAGAGTTCTACTATTGGAAAGACAGATGCTAGTTCTGTGAGGAGCTCCAGACAAGTCACATGAATTACCTGTTTTCCTTTCCAGGATAAAGTTGACTGCTGGGACTTTTGTTGTTGTTGTTGTTAAACCACTTGCTCTGCGCTGAGTGGCAGGAGATGCCTACCTGCCTAGACTATCATTTTAACACCCTCCTCCCCGCGCCGGCCATATAGACTATGTCTTGCTTGTCAAAATACCAGGAAGGGTAAAACAAAAGCCAATTCCCTGAGGAGTTCTCTTAGAAAAGTTGGAGTTCTAGATGCCCAAGCCAACCCCTTTCCTAATTTGGGTGAAACTGTGAACTAGAGTATCTCTTCATAGTATGGTACTGCACCGGGAAAAAATATTTCCAGTGAGAGGGTGTCCCAAGTTTACGTACCAACTATGTTGAGTCTGCTTTCTCATTCTCCTAGGGTGCATAAGCCTTTTAATTAGTTTATTTCTCCCAAAGGCAATTTGTCCATGAATCATTGCTAAATGGTGAGTTTGTCGGGGAAAGGAGAGTCTAAGCCATCTCAATCTGCCATTTTGCTGATATATGGAAAGCACTTTGTTTTATACACTAACGACTGTTTTATTTTCTGACATCATCCATTATTCATTTGGCCCACTGACCTCTTAAAAAACAAAACAAAAACAAAAAAACAACTACCAAAAAAAAAAAAAAAAAAAAAAAAAAAAAAAAAAAAAAAAAAAAAAAAAAAAAAAAAAAAAAAAAAAAAAAAGAAAACTTTAAATAGCAATTCAAGGCTATGGTTCAGAGTTTGATAAAGAAACCAGATAATGCCAGAGTTCATGGAATCATTTAGCAGAGAAAATCATGAGGTTAGACAGGAACTGGGTCACAATAGAACAATCCTAGACATAATATTGATTTCTCGAAGTGGAGCATATGGTCTCTTCCAAAAATGATCTGTACATGTATTTCTATGGGCTTTTTTGAGACCTTTGGTATTACCATGAGAGCTTGGAATCAAAGATTGTCTGTTAGAGCATTTCTTCTTTAAACAGAAATGACTAAATATTTGTACTACCCTCTTGGTCAACCATTGCCTAGAAGTCACAATGAGAAGGACATTCCCTTGTCTACCCGTGTACAATTCTTTCATGGGGCAAAGATTGCCTTGAAAAGAGTATGACAGAGCATCTCAGTTAATCATACTCCTAACACATGGCCAACAAGTTCTTTTCATGAGGGTTGGTCTCGCTGATATATGTATTTGTCTCCAACACTAACAGATGTAAAAAAGTAAATTCTTGTTCTCTTCAGCAGGATCAAAATTGTAGTTTATGTAGATTAAATTATACTTAAATATGGAGTTTATGTAGATTTAATATTTATGTAGATTATATCATAACACCCAATAGAAACTTTGACAAGTGTGACTGTACAAAAATTATTTTTAAATGATTGTACATCTAAAACACCACATATGAAGTAAAAAAGACATTTAAATTAATATAAGCAATAAAGCTTTCACAGCCAAAAATATGCAAAAAAATTTACGTATCCATAATATAAGGAAAATTCAATGCTACAGGAAAATAGATAAAATATATTAATACATAAATCTATGATAAACACCATAAATTAACAGAATTTAGAATCATATATTTAGAAAATTTGAAATCCTTTAAGGATGCAGAAATACATCTAATCCTTTCCTGGTAAAAGTATAAATTGCTAAAACCATTTGGCAGAGCAAATTATAAATTTGAAGATGTACACAGTCTATAACTGAGAAATTTTACTTCTACCAGAGTAAAATATATCTTAAAACAGGTGATTTCAATTCAAATTTAAATTTTAAATTTAAATTGATTTAATTTATATGAGGAGTTTCTGGAAAATAAAAATAAATAACAAATTCTTAACCCAAACCAATTACATTAGAATTTTTAGAACTGGAAATTTGCTATTTTTATCTTAATAAATCTCCAGATGAGTCTAATGCACATAAAAATTTGAGAAACAATTCAACAGAAAAGTATTTATAGTGGCACTCTACATAATAAATGCATATGGCAAATATTTGAGGAATATACATAAATACATTCAGCAAATATAAACATATATGACAAATATTTGAGGAAAAATAAATGGCTATTACAAAAAGATTGAACATAGAAGCACACTTTATTAAATTTAATTATATTAAATATCCTGGAATTTAGTGAACTAATCATACACATATAAATACAAATCAAGCTAATAACCTTTAGTGTGTAAAAATAACTTGAAGAAAGCATAGCACAATATAGTTTATAAAAATGTTTCAAATATGTAGAATATTTCTTACTTTGCAAAATTCCAATATGTATGAATATCCTTTAATGTGATTTTGTCAAAAAATATCTGCCACTGCAATGCAATTCAAATTTCAGTTATGATGCATATCAATCATAAATAATTATATAAAGTACAAACTTCAGTGCTAGCTCTTCTGATTACAAATCACTGAAGATGTACATCATGATCAGTGACTTATACAATTCAGATTTATCAAGACTTGTTCTGTGACTTAACATGTAATTAATCATGGATAAAGGTCTGTATGTGTTTGAGAAGATTGTGAATTAGGTCAGTGTTGTTCTGTTCATTATTGAAAGTGGAGTATTGAAGTCTTCTACTATCATTGCATTGTTGTCTATTTCTTCCTTCGGTTCTGAAAATATTCGCTTTGTATTTGTAGGTACTCTAATGTATGAGTATGTACTCATTATTGTTAGATTTTCCTAGTGGATCAATATTTTAATCACTTTAAAATGTTCTGCTTTGTCTCTATGACACTTTTAACCTAAAGTATATTTTTGTAACATAAAGATAATCACCCTCTGGTCTCTTTTGATTTCCATTTTTAGATTCTTTGTTTCTCTTCTTCACTTTCAAACTACAAATGTCCTTAAATCTAAAGTGAGTTTTTATAGATGGCATGTAGTTGGATTTTGCTTTTGTTGTTGATGGTGTTACTGAATCTATTTAATGACACTTTTGATTAAAGAGTTTTATTTCTTTACATTTAAAATGATAATTTGTAAGGAAGGAATCACTGTCAACATTTTGATAGTTGTTTTATGTCAGTCTTGCAACTCTTTTTTTCTGTATTTCCCTCAATCAATTTCTATCTTTCTTTGTATTCTGATTTTTTTTTTTTGCATTGTGCCTTGATCTCTTTCTTTTTCTTTGTAAAATTTATACTCATTTTTGGATGAGTGATTACTATAGGACTTACATAAGGTATCTGATAATATTGTATTTCAATCTTATAACAAAAAAGTTTCACTATGTGCAAAAACTACATTTTAGTGCCTCACCTCACATATGCTTTAAGGTACTGTTGTCACAGTTTACATCTGTTCACATTGTGTATCTTTCAACATATATTTTAGCAATGGTTTTTTAGCTATCATGGCATATGAATTATAAACAATTACAAAAGTGAAAACTTTCCTGCTACTTCTTTTGTCCATGATTCAGCATGTAAATACCAAATGTACATCCTAATCGGTGACCAATCACATCACTTCTTTCAAACTATGTGTACTAAAACAGAAAAAAATATGAAAAAAAGGAAATTAGCCTGGTGTGGTGGTGCCTGCCTCTTGTTCCAACTACTTGGGAGACGGAGGTAGGAGAAACACTTGAACCTGGGAGACAGAGGTTGTAGACAGCTAACATCATCACTGCACTCCAGCCTGGTGACAGAGCAAGACTCCATCTCAAAAAAAAAGAAAAAATGAAATTCATGCATAGTTGGGTAATATATATTTTCTATGAACTTTTCAAAAACCCTTCATTTTTCATGAACTTTTTGAAGACCCTTCATTAATATGCATGTGTGTGATTTACATATGCATATATATGTGAGCCCGTTTTAAATATGGCATTCAATTATTTCAATTATTAGAAATTAAATTATCAGTGTTGATTGGACTGTGCCTCTAATCACATCTAACAAATTTAAAAATTCAGCCACAAGAATGAAAATCCCAGAACATAGAAACTTACCCATAATAAAGGTAAATTAATACACTTTAAATACATAAAATTGATACCAAAAATAAGAAATGAGCCCCAATAAGAGTTCAAGACTTGGAGATCTCATCTTTTTAATTAACAAACAAATCAAAGCAAAAATATTTAATATAAGTCTCTAAGGAGAAGAGTTAAATCGTGTGTGGGTTTTTTGTTCCCCAATGCACGGCAATCTTAGAAAGATAATTATCCTCTTGACAGGAAAATTCTTCTTTATGAACTTTAAGTATACACATGGTAGATTCAGGCTGACATATTTCTTTTGGTCCTTCTCTCTTTCTCTCTCTCATTTTCCTTTCATCATAAGTCCTGCCCTAACTTTTACTCTCTTTGCTCCATTTTCCCTTTATGGTATTTCCTACAGTCCTTTTTGGGCACAGAATATAAATTATGCATTTCATTTTGACGTCTTTTTTCAGTTAGATACAGTTACAGAAGAAAATAGACAAAATGATTATGCAGTGGTCATGTTGAGTTTAACAACTTACTGATGATTCCTCAATTTTGTGGTGGTGATTATTAATATTTTTCCATGTGCTCTTTGTACTTTGAAAAATTGAAATGAAAGAACATGATATGGTTTGGCTGTGTCCCCACCCAAATCTCATCTTGAACTGTAACTCCCACAATTGTCACATGTTGTGATGTTGTGGGAGGAACCCAGTGCGAGGTAATTAAATTATGGGGTGGGTCTTACCTGCACTGTTCTCATGATAGTAAATGAGTCTCATGAAATATGATAATTTTAAAAAGAATTTTTCTACACAAGCTCTTTTTGCCTGTGGCCATCCATGTAAGATGTGACTTGCTGTTCCTTGTCTTCCACCATGATTGTGAAGCCTCCCCAGCCATGTGGAACTTAAAGTCCAGTGAACTTGTTTCTTTTGTACATTGCCCAGAGTTGGGTATGTCTTTATTGGCAGCATGAAAACAGACTAATACTGGACACATGAGATGGAGATATGCAAGTTAGAAATTGCTTAAGGAGTGGTTCCAGGAAAAGACATGTACACTGCCTCTCATTGTGAAAAAAAATGATTCTGGAAAATTATTCCTAAGTAAGCCATCTCAGTCTGAGATGGAGAAACAAAACAAAATGGGGAGAGGTAGATCGCAATTTTATTTTTAATTAAATTTTATCTGTAAATAAGAGAGATTATTTTTGTTAGTTTTGAGTGAACATAGCATTTGGTAATAGCAGGAAATTTTCAATCGTCACTTATTTTTTACCTTATAAAATTTGATATCTTCCTGGCATTTTTACTTTGATTATATCAATAATAACTATATATTATGTCAAGGATATTGTAATTCCAGCACTTTGGGAGGCTGAGGCAGGTTTATCACTTGAGGCCAGGGGTTAGGGACCAACCTGGCCAGCATGATGAAACCCCGTCTGTACTAAAAATACAAAAAATAGCTGGTTGTGGTGGCATGGGCCTGTAATCCCAACTACTCAGGAGTCTGAGGCAGGAGATTTGCTTGAACCAGGGAGGCAGAGGTTGCAGTGGGCTAAGATCAAGACACTGCATTCCAGCCTGGAAAACAGATCAAAACTCTGTCAAATAAATAAATAAATAAATAAATAAATAAATAAATAAATAAATAAAATATGCCATGGAGAAGTAAATTATTCTAGTGAATAATTTACTTAGTGGAGTCTTGCATATGAGCAATATTTAAGGTGAGAAGTAGAATAGGGAGTGATTATCCTTAAATAAAATATTTCACAGAAGAGATTGAGGGGTCCATGGAGGCTGAGAGGATGAATATAGAAAGAAAACAGCCAATGTAACCTGGGAATTCACTATGCCTCATTCGTGTGGATGACTCTGTAAACTTGCCAAGTTGGATGCAGGGCTGAGCACCTCTTCAATGTGCCCAGAGGTTTTGATTGATGTAGAATTGTAAGTCACATATATTTTATTGCACATGTTAGAAAAGATGTAATGGACGGAGTTTATAGCATCAGGTTTGCTTGTTTTTTATAGTCTGGGGATCCTCTATATTTTCCATTGACATGATTTTAATCCTTTTCGCTTGGATTCAGACTTCAATTCTTTTCTAAGAAAAAGATCAATCCCCTCCAAAGTCTATATCCATATTTGCATACCCTCCTATTCACAAGGGCCATTTAATTACTATTCCCTATCTTCCCAAGCAGAAGATCTTATTAAAATATTTTACAAATATTAGAAAATCTGGGTTTTATTAGTTATAATAAGTGCTACTTCTTTTGATTGTTTTCCTTCTTTTTTTTTTATATACACTTTTTATTGCATTTTAGGTTGGGGGTACATGTGAAGAACATGCAAGATTGTTACATAGGTACACACATGGCAGTGTGATTTGCTGCCTTCCTCCCCATCACCTGTATCTGTTATTTCTCCCCATGCTATCCCTCCCCAACTCCCCGATTGTTTTCCTTCTTAAGTAAAATAGCAGTGCCCCGAATGACGAGCATATACTTATCTTTTGAATCCAATTGTTTTTAGGGTCACAAGAATAAAATGCTAAACCCATAGGTGGAGTTCAAGATAGCCTTTTTTTGTTGTTGTTTTTTGTTTTGTTTGTTTGTTTGTTTTCGTGGTTTAGCTTCTTTGAGAGGATGGAATTCAAAAGGAATTTTTTTATTGTGCCCAAGTAAGGGGCAAATGAGCAGCAAACTTGTTCCATTAACAATGCTGTTAGGGAGAACCTCTGTTGATATACAGATGATGTTTCTTAGGAGCAACACAAATGTAATCTATAAGCTTGAGGTACAGCTAGATTTCTGTATTTCACGAATACTAGGGGAAATATGAGTGGGGAAGGAAAAGTACACAATTATTAGTGGTAATGCAGGCAGAGGGAGCAATGGAGAATGGATATATTGGATGGAAATGTTTTAAAACTTGCATATTCTATGGTCTGTGTTGTCACAGACCTCCTTATGTGCTCCTTATAACATCATTAACAAAGCCTGAAAAGTCAAAAGTAGCTGGATGTGTTTAGAATGTGGAAAGCTTTTTAAACACCAAGGCACATATACTCTTTTTTTTTTTTTTTTTATCAATGTGAAACAGAATTGGGCTATTAGAAAAAGATCCCAGCAGACCTCGGGATAAAAATGCTGCACTAGATTTCTAGTGGAGAGTTAGTTGGTAGTTATTTTAAAGACAAAGTTTTGATTTCCAATAATGGAACCAAAAGCAGGTTTCATTATATCCTAATAACTGGGCTTTGCAAAGAGAAAGCACTGTCACATAAATAAGTAAAATACTGGATATCGTTAATGCTTTCTGCTGCCCTTCTCTGACCTTGTGAAGAGAAAATATGGTAGCACTCCAGCCCAAAATGGAGAAAAGAATTTTAGCTTATCACCAGTGCAAACAAGAATGGACCATATGTTGAGGACAGTGAAGGGTTAGGTTTAATTTTGAAAGACTATGGGTGCCCTGAGACCTAAAACTTGCCTTGCCTGCTGAAAGGAGGAAAAATAATTTTACCAAAAATCTGTACTGTACCGGGGAAAATCCCACAATACAAACTAGCATGTCCTGATACATTAAGCAATCTTTAAGAGATGTTCAATCAGAGCTCATTTCAATGCATTTGTTTTCCAAATGCATTACTAAATATTTTTATGCTATCATTAAGTAGTACTTTTTATTTGATTTCAAGTGGTGATGTTGTGTTGTTAGTATTTATATATACAATAGATTTTTTGTATAGGAAACATATCCTTACTAAATTCACTTTTTGGTTTTAAGAACTTTTTAGTAGCATTCTTAAAACTTTCTACATAGGTGACAATAATATCTAAGAACAAAGAGAGTTTTAATTCTTCCTTTTTAATCTGTATTCTATGTGAATAAATTTTTAACTAAAAATTAAACTTCTCTAAGATATAGTAGGCTATTCAGGTCATTCATTTCTTCTGAATGAGCAGTAATTGTTTGGAACTTACCTGAGAATATTGTTCCTTTCATCTAAGTTGTCAAAATAATAGGCATAAAGTTGTTGAAAATATTCTCTTTTCACCTTTCTGTTAATAATTTCTGAAACAACTGTAGTGTTGGTATATTTCTCATTCCTGATATTGGTAGTTTGATTCTTATTTATTCTGGTTAGAAGTTTATCAATCTTATAATTTTCTCAATGAATCAGTTACTGATTTTATTGGTTTTTAAAATTATTCATTTCTTTACAATTTCCTTGATTTCTAATTTTATCTCCGTTATTTCATTTGTTCTGCTTACTTTTGATATAAGTTGATTTTCTTTTTTAAATTTTTTTTTTTTTTTTTTTGAGACAAAGTCTCACTCCGTCAACAGGCGCCAGGCTTCAGTGCAGTGGCGCGACCACGGCTCACTGTAACCTCCGCCATCCGGGTTCAAGCAATTCTCCTGCCTCAGCCTCCCGAGTAGCTGGGACTACAGGCGAGCGCCACCACGCCCCCGCTAATTTTTTTTGTATTTTTAGTAGAGACGGGGTTTCACCATGTTGACCAGGATGGTCTCGATCTCTTGACCTCGTGATCCACCAGCCTCGGCCTCCCAAATTGCTAGGATTACAAGCGTGAGCCACCGCGCCCGGCCTCTTTTTTAAATTTTTAAAGTGAAAACTTAGGTCAGTGATGTGCTACTTGCCTTCTTTTGTACTTTAGGTTTTGGTGTCATAGAATTTTCTTTCAACACTGCTTTAGTTCCATGAAACAAATATTAATATGTCATACTTTTATTTTCATTCATTTCAATGTATTTTCTGTTTTCCCTTTCAATGCATGCGTTGTTGAGGCAAGTGTTAATTAGTTCTGAAATACTTGGGCATTTTTCTGTTATTCACTTGGAATTTAATTCCATCATGGCTAGAGAAACTACTTAATTTACCTGATTGCCTTAAATTTTCTGAAACGTTTTAGTTTCTTAAACATGATCTACCTTGATAAACGGTCTTTATGCATTTTAAAAGAATATATTTCTGTTATTGTTGGTTTGATTGTTCTATTAATGCCAATTTATTGATGAAGTTGGCTGACAGTTTTGTTCAAGTTTACTATAACCTTACTAATTTTTTTTTTTCTATTTGTTCTTTCTATTATTTAAAGAGGGGTCTTAAAATGTATAACCATAAAATGGATCATTCTATTTATTCTTTCAGTTTAATGTGCTAAAATTTTATGAATTAATGTTCTGTTGTGGGACATAGAAATGTCTATATACTTTTCCTGAACTGATACCACTGACATAATTAAATCATTTTCTTTCTTTTTTTTTTTTTTTTTTTTTTTGCAATAATATAACAGCCCCAGTGTCTGCTTGATTCGTGTTGGTATATATGTTGTTATTTGGAGCTGTTAGGGGGAATGGGAGAAGGATTGGGAAGAGATTGGTCAAGGGATACAAAATTTCAATTAGATTGGAGAAATACATTACAGATATCAATTTTACAAGGTAGTAACTACAGTTAATAACAATGTATTGTATAATTGAAAATGCTAATCTATCTATGCTATTGATTTTTTGCCTTCTAGGAATTTTTATATATATCATAATATAGTATTATATATGATATATAATTTAATGTTATAAATTATATATCAATATTGTATTTATCTATCAATACTATGGCAAATATCAACACATATATATAATGTTCTAAAACGTGTAATAATGTATCATTATGAATTTGACTATATATATTTAAACTCAAATTTAAATTCATAATGATATATATGTATATGAGAGATATATATTTATAAATATATACTTCCATATATACATATGGAAGAACCTAGAATGTGTTAAGTAAAATGAGCCAGGTACAGAAAAACAAATATAATATTATCTCACTTACGTATGGAATTCCAAAAGTGTAGTGCATAGAAACAGAGTAGAATGGTTGTTGCTATGAGCATTTTTGTAGGGGGAGGTGAGGGGGGTTACGGACTGGGAAGAGGTTGTTCACAGGATACAAAATTTCCATTAGATAGGAGAAATATATTCCAGATATCAATTTTACAAGGTGGTAACTACAGTTAATAACAATGTATTGCATTATTGAAAATGCTGAAAGAGTAGATTTTAAGTGTTCCCACAACAAAAAAATGATAGGTATTTGAGGTAATACATTAACTAGCTTGATGTAGCCATTCCATAATATACACATATTTCAAAACATCATTTGTGCACTATAAATACATACAAATTTTGTCTATTTAAAAATGATAATAGCATTAGTGGGTAAGAATGCAAAATGGTATAGCTAATCTGGAAAATAGTTTGCCAGTTCCTATAAAACAAACAAGAAAACAAAAACAACTAAACATACAGTTAACATATGACCCATCAATTCAAGTATTAAATATTTACCCACGGATTTAAAAACTATGTCTACACAAAAAAACACGTACATAATTTTTCATATCAGCTGTGGTACAACCATACCATAGAATAAATACTGTTCAACAATAGAATAATGAACTACTGATACTCTTGGCAATGCAGATAGATATCAAGACTACTATGCTAGTGGGAAAAAAGCCAACATTGAAAGGTGACTTCCTATATGATTCCACTTACATAACATTCCTGAAATGACAAAATGTTAGATAGAGATAAAAATAGATTAGTGGTTGCCAAGACTGAGAAAGAGTGGACGGAAATAAATAGGCTTTGAGTATTGAGTAGCACAAGGAAGATTGTTGTGACAAAATAGTTCTGCATCTTTTTTTTTCTGATTACACTTTATTTATTTTTGTTGTTATTGTTGTTTATTATTATTTTCTTATTTTTTATTTTATTTTTTTAAATATATACTTTTTATTGCATTTTAGGTTTGGGGGTACATGTGAAGAACATGCAAGATTGTTGCATAGGTACACACATGGCAGTGTGATTTGCTGCCTTCCTCCCCATCACCTATATCTGGTATTTCTCCCCATGCTATCCCTCCCCAACTCCCCACCCCCTGCTGTCCCTCCCCTTTCTCCCCCCGACAGACCCCAGTGTGAGATGCTCCCCTCCCTGTGTCCATGTGTTCTCATTGTTCAACACCCGCCTATGAGTGAGAACATGCGGTGTTTGATTTT
>PVKV010024676.1:0-30934 GCA_004027835.1 Alouatta palliata
TGTGTGTGTGTGTGTGTGTGTGTGTGTGTGTGTGTGTGTGTGTATAAGAGAAAAAGAGATAACATATTATCAGAAGTACAGACATACAGAGAGATGCAAGATCATAAGTCAGTCAATGACATGTTTGGGATGGGTTTAGAGATCAGGTGAGAATGGTAAAAATACAATACTGTGTCATAAGTTTTTTGAACCAGTTTGTTTTTTATATAAGAAGAGAGGATAAGAAATGTCAGAATATGCCTGTGATTTAATTGGACCATTTGAAATTCTGTAGGTGACTGAGACTGGGGAAGATCTGAGAGTTTTAAGTTGAAGAAGTGTTTATATTATCAGTGAGAATGAATATCAAGCAGGAAGAATTTTCTATTTCAAATTCCATTTGGGGGCTGTTTGAAGTGAATCTTCAATTAGTTTTATATTGCTGCTGTAACAAATTATGAAAAACTTAGTGGCTTAAGCCAACACAGTTTTTTTTTAATTTTTATTTATTTGTTTTATTTATTTATTGTTTTTGAGACAGAGTCTTGCTCTGTTGCCCAGGCTGGAGTGATCTCAGCTCACTGCAACCTCTGCCTCCTGGGTTCAAGTGATTCTCCTGCCTCAGCCTACCAAATAGCTGGGATTACAGGTGCGTGCCACCATGCCTGGCTAATGTTTGTATTTTTAGTAGAGACGGAGTTTCACCATGTTGAACAGGCTGGTCTCGAACTCTTGACCTCATGATCTGCTCGTCTCAGCCTCCCAAAGTATTGGGATTACAGGCATGAGCCACTGTGCCTGGCCCCAACACAGACTGATCTCACAGTCCTGAGAGCCAGAAGTCTGAAACAAGTTTTGATGAGTAAACATTAAGGTGTATGCAGGGCTTTGTTCCTTCTGGAGGCTCTAGAAGAGAATCTTTTTTTGTTCACTCGTTTTTCCCAGCATTTCTTGGTTAACAATCCTTTCTTCCATCTTCAAAGCCAGCAGCATAGCATCTTCAAATCTCTCTCCCTTATTCTGATCCCTCTGCCTTTCTCTTAGAAGAACGCTTGTGATTACATTAATCCCTTCTGGATAATCCAAAATAATCTCCCAATCTCAAAATCCTTGACTTATATCTGCAAAGATCTTTTTGCCATGTAAGGTACCAAATTCACAGTTCTAGGAGACATCTTTAGGGACCATTACTCTGTTTATTAAAACCTTACATCAAAAATTTCTAGGAGAAGCATGTCTGATCAAAGGACTCCCCCGTACATTCTGTCTGTTTGGAGGTACTGGAGAAAATAAAACTATAGACTCAGAATTTTTTTTTCAAACTTAGAATTTAAAAGAAAACTGTTCTTTGTAAGAATTATGTCACAGGAAGGATGGAGGGCAGTCTTCAGCCAGAGGCTAGAAAATGCCACATTTCAATTCTATGACACATAAATATTACTGGCCTTCTTTTCTATATGGGGATACATTAATGTCCACTCTGTGTACTGGCCTGTGGTCAGCAGAAGACATGACCTCTTGACACTCAGGAGAAACAAGACTATTTGATGCTCAGCAGAGATGGGGAAGGTAAATTCTGTAGTTATAAATTAGCAAGCTTCAAAACAAGAGAGCCAATTCTAGATCTTTCTAAAGGATCACTATGTTTTTTAATATTTTGTCTTTTTAAAAAATTTTTTAGCATTCTGTATACTGACAAGAGGTTAAAAAAAAAGACTGAAACTTAAATGTGAAAGAACACTTCACAAATCTGCAATTGTATACATTTATCTTACATGTCAGTGATAAATCACCAACTATTATAAAAACAGGACAAATTATATCACAAAAGAAGCAAACATTTAAAATTAGAAAAAATTCATTAAAAAAATGTATCCAGCTATGGAAAGTGTTGTTCTCTTGGTGTCTTCACATCCTTCTCTTCTGTGTACTGAGGTACGACACATGGATGACAATCCTTTCCTGCTAAAAATATTAAAGATCTCTCCTTTGCTAGAGATTTTGGTTTACTTCTGACTGTATTGACTTGCAGGCCTGTCTTAACAACATGGAGGGGCTAGTCTTATTGGAGATACATGTTACTGGATCCATATTCTGTAGTTGGGAAATGACTCGTGGTCTCAGCTGAAAGACGGCATAACTTCCACTTCACATCCAAGCCTGCAATGCTCTCTCCATGTCGGTCCCACTGGACAAGGCCCTGGGTGAATGAAGGAGAAAGCCAATTTAAGTGGGATGCTTTCCTCTGCACTCAGTGGTATCTCTGGAGGAGTTTGACAGGTTTCCCTTTGCCCTGTATGTTTTTGAAATGTTTCTCTGTTGAGGCATGAAAAATACCCTAATGGATGACGGGCAAGTCTACAAGTGGCGTGCTTCCATTCTTTCTATATCTCAGATTTCTATGTGTGCTCCCTTAAGAGTCTTTGATAATCCGTTTTTACTCTCACTTTGTCGATTTTAAAAGGCATCTGCAGCAGGTTAAAAGTGGGAAAAGGATTATGGGGATGCAGTAAAAGCTCTCCATGGCCTCTGTTAAGGACTGAACTGTGTCCCTGCCACCCCCAATTCATATGTTGAAGCCCTAGTCACCAGTACCTTAGAATGTGACTGTATTTGAAGATAGGGCCTTTAAATAGGTAATTAAAGCTAAATGAGGTGATACAGCAGGGCTCTAATTCATTAAGAGTGGTGTCCTAATGAGAAGAGGAGGAAGCACCAGGCAAGTGTGGGCACTGAGCAAGGGTCAGCTACAGAGCTGTCATTTGCAAGTCAACAAGAGAGGCCTCAGAAGAAACCAATCCTGTGCCTGTGCTCTATCTTGGACTTCCACCCTCCAGAACTGTAAGAAAATACATTTCTATTGTTTCAGCCCCCAGCCTGTCATATTTTGTTATGGCAGCTCTAGCAAATGAGGAGAATTTCTTCTTTCTCCTGTCATGGGGACTGGAGACACTCCAGAGGGTGGCTGCTCTGTGGTCCTGGGTTCCAGCATCAGCACAACAAAAACACTGCCTCCTAATGGAAGATCCCCAATGAACAGGGACATGAGCAAACATTAACCTTGTGGCTTTAGAAACTAACATCTGGGAGCTACACAGCCTAGCCACTAACTATGGGCTTGTTATTTCTTTCTTAGAAACAAGGAAACAAAGATACAGTTCAGGTGATTTGCCCAAAGTTTTCTGTCTTCTGGACTAAAGCTCCCATTACAGACCCATGCTGCTCCCACGCCATTGTCATTTACATGCTGGGTTATTTCCAAGTTTGAGCTCAGAGAAGACTAACGATACAAGGGAATTTATGTGCTGTGGAGAGAATGAAAGCCAGGTTGACAGCATTTGAAAAATAGAAAAAGGCAGCAGAGATCAGGTAATTTAGGAAGTCAGAAAAACAACACCTGTTTCATTTGTTTGTTTTACTTTTTCTTCCAATTTCAAATGGAAGGCAACGTAGTTTATGATCATGGAGTTAGAAAAGGCCAGAAATCAAATGTCTACCATTCTATGTGATCCTAGGCAAGTACTTAACTTCTTGGAGTTTACATTTCTTCTCAATTAAAATGGTGATGATTAAAATAGTGAGGGAGAATTTAATAATCTAATCAATATAAGGTACCTTACTTGAAGTAGATGCTATGTAAGTTCCAGGCCTCATTAGTTAACACCATAGATCCTTCATATGAGACATTAAAGGGTTAAGACTTTTCTGAAAACTTGTTTTTAAAATGGTCTCTGCTGCAGTCCTAGAATTCTGAAGAGAAGGGCCTGAAGGTAATTGCCCTTGAGTATTTTCCTGCAGAGAATAAAGTCATTATAAATTACTACAATTTTCTTTAAGTAGAGGCAAACACTAGTGCTTTAAAAGCATATAATGTTCTGCTCAACATCTCAGAGACATCTTGGAGATGTGAATATGGATCACCTGTCAGTTTTCTACATTTTTCCTCCTTGATCCAAATTCTTCCAAGTTAAAAAACAAGACCCTGCTCTCTCAACCAGTTAAGCTGTACCCGTGCAGTTTTAAAAACCATTTTCAACTCCATCCACTCTCTTCCAATCTGATGGGCTTAACCTAGAGTCAGCCTCTCTGCCAGGGAAGTGAGAGAACCAAGAAAGATGAGAGAGAGAGAGAGAAACAAAGAGAGGGAGGGAGGGAGGGAGGGAGGGAGGAAGGAAGGAAGGAAGGGAGGGAGGGAAGGAGGGAGGGGAAAGATTGATTGTATTAGAATTGAACACTAAACTGGAAGACACATAAGAGTGAATAAACACACAGACCGTGCTTTAAGAGAAATAAAAGGTTTAAAAAATCTTTAAAGAAGAGAAAAGAGATTTGAAAGAATCTGACTAATATTGAAACACATGCAAGGAACATCCAATGTGTTCAATCCCTACAGAAAAAAGTCAAAGCAAGGGAACCAAATACTAAAATTATAAGAAACTTTCCTGAAATAAAAAATGATCGAAATAGACTCCCATATGATCCAGCAATCCCTCTTCTGGGTAGGTACCAAGAGTAAATGAAATCAGTACCTCAAAGACATTTGCACTCCCATGTTCGTCACAGCATTATTCACAGTAGCCAAGATACAGAAACAAGTGTCTGTCAACGGATGAATGGACAGAGAAATTGTGTATGTTATATACACACACATGAAATATTATTCAGCCTTCAAAAAGAAGCAGATATTGCCATTTGTGACAACATGGATTAACCTGGAGCACATAATGCTAAGTGAAATACACCAGGCACAGAAAGAAAAATACTGCATAATCTCACTTCTAAATGTAATAAAAAAAAATTGTCAAATTTATGGAAACAGAGTAGAATGCTGCTTACCAAAGGTGGGGAGAGGGAGGAAATTGACAGATGAAGATCAAAGGTTACAAACTTGTAGTTATGTAGAATAAATAGGTTTAGAGATCTAATGTATAGCAGCACTATAGTTAATAATATTGTATTGTATCTTTAAAAATTGCTAAGAGAGTAGGTTTTAGGTGCTCTTACCACCAAAATAAAAAAGTAAAAGCAAACAGTAACTAGAAAGGCAATGCATACACTAAATCGCTTACCTATAGTAATCATTTCACTATGGATATGTAAGTCAAAAGTTCATATTATACACCTTAAATTTATACAATAAAAATTTTCTATAAACAGAGACATCTCCCTATGTACCTCAGAGTACCAACCCAGAATAATAAATACCAAGACATAGTCTAGTAAAGTTATTCAACTGTAAAGAAAAAGAAAAATAACCACTAGACACCTGTGCAAAAGGAGCATGTGACTTAGGGGGGAAATTGAGATTTTCATCAAATTTTATATCATGCCAGAAGAAAATATTTATACTACTCAAGGAAAGAAGATGTTTGCCAAGATTTTATATACTTGAAAACAAAACTTCCAAGTATAGAAAGTATAAATTGTTATAAATGTTTGAGAACTTAAGGGATTTTTCTTCTAAGAGTCCTTGAGGAATCTGCTAGAGACTAAGCTTCAGACAACCAAAATGAGAGAGATGTGAACCTATGAGGTGATGGCAACCATTCAATATATACTCACTAAGAAGTTCAGATGAAATAAGTGTCAAAAAGGAAAGAATATGATATGTAGTAGCCATATGCAATGATGTAGATATAATAAAACCATCTGAAGAAATGGGGGATAAAAAGGAGGACAACATATATAAAAATCTAGCTGTTTTTATTCTCATAGTCAGTGGTAGTAGTATTAGTAACGTTGCATGTGTAAGTTCTTATGTGTTTGATATAATTGCAGAATGAGTACGTCATTCTAATTTTATCACCTCACATAGCCTTGAGAACTAAGACTCTGCTTTGGAACATGGAGATACAGACATCCTGTAAAAAAAAAAAAAAAAAAAAAAAAAAAAAAAAAAAAAAAAAAAAAAAAAAAAAAAAAAAAAAAAAAAAAAAAAAAAAAAAAGTTTAGTTAAAAACCCTGCTGTCCTGAAATTGAATTCGAAATATCAGAATGCACCTATGAGGCATGTTACCATATATATTCCAGCTCTGTCTACCAAAAAGTCCTAGGAATAATGACCAGTGCAGTAATACATGTTGAGTATCTGTAATCTAAAAATGCAAAATTCAAAATGCTTCAGAAATCAAAACTTCCTGAGCACCAACATGATGCCACAAGTGGAAAATTCTATGCTTCATGTGATGAGTGCACAAAGTTATTTAAAATACTGTATAAAATTGCCTCAGGCTCTGTATGTAAGGTCTATATGAAACACAAGTGAGTTTTGTGTTTAGATTTGGGTCCTGTCCCCAAGATATCTCATTATGTATGTGCAAATATTCTGAAATCCAAAAAAAAATCAGAAATTAAAAACATTTCCGGTCCCAAGCATTTTAGATAAAGGATATTCAACCTGTAATAATCATTTATACAGCCAGGATTATAATATTAAAATAATATTTCCCACTTAAAAAAAACACAGGACTTAAAGAAATGGTTGGCTCTGGGTGTGTGGCAGGAAGTAGGTAAGCCTGGACCATTTTGTCAGAGCAAATAGCCACAAATTTAGCTGAGGCTACAAGGGTTGTGTCAAAAGGACTCAGGAGACAATTTGAAGAGGTTCTCACTGCTCCAGAGTAGAACAATTTGAGTTATGGTAATAGGAGAAATAAAAGTAATTAGAAATACCCAATATTTAATAAGAAAAAACTGTCAAATTTGTTTACATTCATGAATTACTAGTGATGTTAAAAAGATAACTGGCCACCTTTGCAGGTTAACAAAGAACTACTTCATCCTGAAAGCTGGTAAAAGAAAATAAGATTTGTCCTTCTTCTGTGTGAATATACTACTGAGTGAGCAAACAGTAGATAAATAAAAGTTTCTTTATAAATTTGTTTCATGTAATAAATATAATCATGGACTTAGCATAGAACCATTTTTCAATACAGCATAAATTAATAGATTTAGGTGTTGAGCTCCAAAAGCTGATATCAACAGAAATACAAGAGCAGTAGACCTCTGTGAGCTTCCTGATGGAAGTGTGCACTACCATCTAACACCTCCGCAAAGGATCAAACTAGAATCTAATCAGGCTTCTGAATCTAGTTTCTTACTGAACTTCATCGTGAGCATATACTCAGTAAAATCCGGACTGGGAAACTCTACGGGTCAACCTGCTGGAGTTCTTCAGCAAACAAATTATAAGGGAAAGAAAGAGGTAAGGGGAGAATCTGTACATTTAAAAAATTTAAATGTATAACAAATTATTTATTAAATGGGAAACACAAAACACTGGCAAGGATGCAGAGAAACAGGATCACCCATCTATTGATAGTGGGAAAATAATATAGTGAAGTCACTCTGGAAGACAGTTTAACAAAGTTTTTCTAAAATTAAAACATATAACCCATAAAATTTGGCATTTATATCAGGAAAATAGAAAGTTGTGTTCAAACAAAAATATGTACCTGATAGATTTATAATAAAGCTGTATCTATTGATAGCAGCTTATTATAATAACCAAGAATTGGAAACAGCCTAAATGTTTTTCAGTGGTTGAATGATGAAGCGAACTGTGACACATCCATACCATGGAGTACAACTCAAAAATAAAACAGTAATATTCATACACACAAAGTGAATGGACCTCCATAAAATTATGTGAAAAAATGCCAACCTCAGAAGGTTGCATGATGTATAAATTCACTTGGATATTCTTAAAATAATGAAATAATAGAGATAGAAAAAGAGCAATATTTACTAGAGGTAAAGATTTGGGAAAGGAGGGGTGGTTATCTCTATAGTGGGGGAGCAGAGGAGACTTGTGGTAATGGAACAGTTATGTATCTTGATTGCAGTAGTAGATAGCCAAAGCTATGTATGTGCTGTAAATTTCATAGCATTACAAACACACACACACGAGTGAATATGTAATTAATAAAATTCAAATATACTTTGTGAATTGCATCAATGTCAGTTTCATGGATTTCATGGTATCCTATTAAAGAAAAAGCCAAAGTTATTTTTTTTTTTTAGTCACAACACTTCTGACACCAAATATGGTGTGTTTTCCACCACCAAGAAATTCTACAGTTCTCTGTGGACACCAAGTGGGTTCATTAAATTCACCAACTGGGTGCAGTCAATTCAATTCTAGTGCTATTTACCTAGAGTTAGCAATATATATCACAAGTTAAAGGGCTCAATCTCACAATACTACCCCCACTTCAGATGCCATTCATAAGTCCCAGGTTGACACCTACATTTCTGCCTGACCAGCTACAAATGGGATTCCCACAGTTCCTTCTCATGCTTGATATTTGCTGTAACAGCTCACAAAATTCAGGGAAACACGTCATGTACTATTATTGGTTTACTATAAAGAATACAATTTAGAAATAACCAAATAGAAGAGATGCATAGGGTGAGGTATATAGGAAAGTATGTGGAGCTAATCATGTCCTATTTAAGCATGCCACCCTCCAAGCACATCCAAATTGTTCACCAGCCCTTCAGACTCCATTCTTTAGGATTTTAGTGGAGGTTCCATTATCTAGGCACGATGGATTAAGTTATTGACAACTGGTGACTGAACTCAATTTCCAGTCCCTCTCCCATCTCCAGAGGTCCAGGGTAGGGCTGAAAGTTTTAATCCTCTCCTCACATGGTTGGTTCCTCTGGCAGCCAGCCCTCATCATGAAGCTATGTAGGGGCCCAACTGCTGGTCATCTCATTTGCATATAGAAAGGCACTCATCACTCTGAAGATTCCAAGAGTCTTGGAAGTTCTTATGTATGGAGGCAGGAACCAAGACCAAATGTTATAACGAAAGATGCTTTTATCACCCTTATCACTCAGAAAATGTGAGTTTTAGGAGCTCTGTGTCAGGAACCAGGGGCAGAGACCAAATATATCTTTCTAATTATATTACAACTACAGTTATGCAAGATGCTAATGTTAGGGGAGGATGAGTAAAAGGTGTGTGGGACCATCCTGAACATTTCTGGAACTTCTATGAATCTATATTTTTAAATAAAAAATTTTAGAAATGGGTAAGACTAAACAATAATATTTGAGGATGCCCAATTTGGTGAGAAAAGTAGAGAGAAATGTAAGAAAGCGGTTGCTTTGTAAATTGTGATCCTGATTAGCTCTGGAGAAAGGGAGAAAAGTGTATTCAGGATAGGGCATATGAAGGGGCTCGTGACATGTTTGTCAAAGTTCTGTTTTTTGACTTGGGTGATGATCATAGGAGTTTACCTTATGATTCACCAATCTACATGTGTTTTATGTAAGTGTTGTATGTCGTATTGTGTGTTGTGTCCATGCGCATGTATGTGTACATTCTCTAAAGTTGCTTTTGTTTGTGGAGCAGAGGTGAACAGGAGGCCATTTAAGCACACACAGTAGATTGCTTTCAGCTAATACCAGACAGCTGCTGAAATCAGGAGGCTTAATGAGACAGTGCAATGCTCTTAGGTTTATGTTTTCGCGTTAACAAAGAGAACCTCCAAATGATCCAGGTTTAAGTAATGGGAGGCTTTCTAAATTGTCATAATTAGACAATTTTGGTAGCAATGAACAAAGAAAATGCCATGTTTCACCTTGAGAATGCATGTTTTTAAAGATGTCGGGACATTCATAGGTTTGGCTGTGGCGAATTATAATCTAATGAATTTGCAATTATCATAAATTATTTAGCTACCATGAAACTGTAGATAATTGGATTCCAAGGTCTATTAAAGCTTATAACTACTTATATTGATATTTTTGAGACCTGCTTACCTAGAGTAACAATCTTTATTATTTTGTGTGGGGGATGGTGGGGTGAAATACAAGATTCTTTCCCTTAAAGGGATATCCAAGAATGCATTTGGCTTTGTTCAAGTTACTTGACATTGTGGTTTCAATTGCTGGCTCCACACCTCAGAACCTCAAAGCTGCTGATGGCAGAAAATGGCCAGGTCTAGACCATTCCAGGATTCTCAAAAAATATTAGCTTGATGGAACCTATTGCATGCATCAGATTTCTCGCTAATTCTGGCTGGAATATTCCTCAAAGAGGATTATTCCAGTGTTCTACATAGCAAAGGAAAACCTTTACCTAAAGACTAGGTTGTATATATTTTATCAAAGAAGGAATGCCTTTTCAAAAGAGCCTTTCCAGTACAGGTGAGAACATAGACGCTGCAGAGAATACAGAATGCAATCTTCCATTTAAAGACTTGATAGATATTAAGCATGACAATTTCGTATTGAAGAGAGAGGGGCAAAGAACAGTCAGCAAGACAATTTAAAGTAAATAGGTAAAAGTGAGACGAGTAGTCATCAGGCTGGGGATGAGAGCCTTAGTGAGCTGCGCACTGTGGGGTTAGTACCACGATTCTAGACAATTCTGAATAGTGGGGACTCCGTTCCATGTTCTGTTTCTAATAATTTCTTCTTCCATCTCCTCTTTCCTTCCTCATCCTCTACTTTTAGAAAACCAAGCATTTTTCCCCTGTTTATTTCCACTTGGTTTTTAGATAACAGTTGTGTCAATATCTTGAGCACATAGAGATTACATGTCTAAAAGATGTAATAGTAGTTTTAATAGCAGAAAGCTCAGCTGAGATTTAATTTCCTCTTTGGGATTTAGGCATTCTTTCTGAACATTCTGCGGTAACTGTCTGAAGAAAAAATACCAATTCTGACATATCTCAGTTTAGAATAAAATACCTCTCCTTATCAATGTTGCTCACCTACTTGCTATGAAGCAATTTGGGGCAATTACTAAGATTATGAAATGTAACGGTTTACTAATGGGGAATTTCACGTATGAGCAGAATAAAGTCATCTTATTGGTAATTTCTTGTTGGCTTTAAAAAGTGATGATCTGTTTACATAAACCTAATATTTTCCCTTTGGTGTGGGTATCTCTATTTAAGAAAATGAATATGTGGTTTAGAATGGATGAAGCTGTAGAAGAAAGACTTAATCTTCTGCAAAATCTATCTTTGATGTTACTAGACGTGGTGCGGTAGTCAATTGTTGTTAATAGATTATAATATGCTGGGGGTAAATGGACCCTCTAATCCACAAGGGTATTATGGGTCATCACATGACAAAGCACATTTGGCCACACTGTCTTTTGTTCTCTTGTCTATCTGCCTGCCTTATCTCTGTCTCTGACAGTAAACGCCATTTTTATTAAATAAGGCCCTAACTCACACCTTGGAATTTTGTATTTTAACTTCAGTGGCATTTCCATCACTCTTTCCACATTCCGCACACAGGTGTGCCATTCCATTTGGCCAGTAAGGGGCAACTTCCCCGCCATGAGCACATGGGTCCACTCTTAGCCTTTTCTTGCCCCTTTCTAAAATACTATCTTTCAAGCTCCGTTGTTATGCATACAACAGCTGGGCTTATTTGATTGCATTCTGTCCAGAATGTCAAAATGTTTAAGTGAGTTTTTGCATGGAAACAGTCTTCAACAACTCTTTTCCTCCTTTCTGGTTATACTGGGCCTTTCAGACTGCAGGAAGACAGGGGCTGTGTCTTCCTCTTATCTTCCCCTTCTGCCATTGTAGCCCCATCCATAGCACAGTGTCTAACACTTGATTACATTGTTGTTAATCAGTGAATGGAACAATGATTAAATGACTAAAAGTTTTCTTTCTTTTTTCATGTTCTTTCTCAACTTCTGTTTTCAATTTCATGCTTTGACTGTTGTGGCTTCTACTCACCCCAAGTGTCCTTCTACCTCTCCTCCTCCTCCTTCACCACCTCCTCCTTCGCCACCTCCTCCTCCTCCTACTCCTCCTCCTTCTCCTTCTTCTTCTTCTCTGCCCCCTCCCTCTCCCTCTCCCTCTCCCTCTCCCTCTTCCTCTTCTCTTCTCTCCCCCCTCACCCCCCTCCTCCTCCTTCTCCTTTTCTTCTTTTCTTTTTCCAGGTTAAAGTTGCTTGCCAACTCAAGCACAGGTTTGTCCATTTTTTTAAAAATTCAGCTCTTATTTTAGATACAGGGGGTGCATGTGTAGGACTGTTACATGGGTAAATTGGACCCAGGTAGTAAGCATAGTACCCAATAGGTAGTTTTTCATCTCATGTCCCTCTCCTTCTTCCCTCCACCCTCTTATAATCTGCAGTGTCTGTTGTACCCATTTATATCCAGGTGTGCTTAATGTTTAGCTCTCACTTACAAGTGAGAACATACAGTGTTTGGTTTTCTGTTTCTGCATTAATTATCTTAGGATTATGTCCTCCAGGTCCATCCATGTTGCTGCAAAGGACATACTTTCATTCTTTTTTATGGCTGTGTAGTATTCCATAATGTGTATACATCGTATTTTCTTTATCCAATCCATCATTGGTGGGCAGCTAGGTTCATTCCATGCCATTGCTATTGTGAATAGCATGGTGATGAACATACAGGTGCATGTGTCTTTTTTATATTTTTAATGAATATCGGATAATTCCTCTTAACAGTTAAGTTATTGCTGTGTGTACTTAAGAATTATGCTGGATGCTAAAATTTATGACACTTAATGTATCTAGGATATTGTAATAGAAGCTCAGAAAATCCAGCATCTATTGGGTCTGATGAGCAATCAGGTGTAAAAGTGGCTGTTCCCTTCCCTAAGTGCAGTGATGCCTCCTTCACACAATTTCTCACATAAAGAAGGCATTAGACGTACATGAATTCCACCTTCCTCCCTGAAAAGCAATGAGTGAAATATAATAAAAGCCTATGGCATTTAAAACAAGAATGCTACCCTCACAAGTACTTTTAAAAAATTGTATTCATTCTTGATAGAACTCATACTATTACATACTTTCTAGCCATCCTAATTTTAAAAATACATGATATTCATGCATTCATATTCACTTTCTGTCTTATCTAGGGTAGTGTTTGTCAAATTCTCCATCTCTCAAAGGCAGAAAATAGTGACTGCGTATATTGTTGTTGAGGGTGTGTAGGAAAAATAGCCATATTCAAACCTAAACGTTATTGGAGGTTTTCTGTTTTAGCTTTAAAATTAATTGAAACTTTGTACTACATTTTGAAATCATGCTTTTGCTGTTTGTGGAGTAAACTTGATATCCTGGGAAGATATCTCCCTGACCACAAGCTCCACATGTCCCAAGTTTGTAGCTGGCACAGCCCAGTTGGCCAAAGTAGGGTTTTTTAGTTTGAAAGATATTTAGAATTGATGGGAAAAAAAGATACTGCTCCCAACATTTAGGCTATAGTAAGAATGATCAGACAACTTATATGGGCAACATGAGGGCTATACCCAGCATAGCCACATCCAGCTGTAAGAGTTCAGGAAGTGACGCTTACATCAAATGAGGACACTTCCAGAAGTTTCAAGAGGAGGCAACATTCCAAACAGTAGAAACCTTTACTTATGTGTTCAGTGAAAATATAGTTTAGGATCTGGTTTTTAGTTTCTTGTTTCTTCCCCCAACATCTAGTCCGTGATTGCCTTATCTCATTTGTGTTTTCTGATAATCACATTCTTATGAATTCTTTTATTTGCTGCAAGCTAGGAAATAATAAAAGCTTGTTTAAGAATTGCTCCTAAAGAGGGCTTTAAATGAAAACTTTAAGGTAAAATAGGTGGGGTTTCTGAGAGCTGTGTGACGGATCTTCTGGGACACAGAGGACTTAATATCCAGGTATAGAAATTTGTTCCAGTAGAGCTCTCCTAGAGACTGCTCTCCAAATAATTGAGGTAATACTGTGCTATTTAATGATAATACATACACTGCAATGTATTACTACCATTTTCTTTCTTCTTTAAAAGATTCTCTTATCAATTTATTTAAACCTCCATCTGGACTGACTCATCCCATTTTTGAGTTCATGATCCTATTCTGGGTTTTGATGACATGTTGATGTTCCAAGAGAATTAGGTAGGTTGGGAATGGAAAGAGAGGGCACATCACACAGAACTTTTTATGAAGTCCTGCCAGGCCTGGGGGCTTAGGCTGTATCTGCTAGGTGAGGGGATCAAGAAAGGTTCCAAGGAGCTGACTGTCTTGATGAGGCTGGCATTTCAGGTTGCTCCTTCTGGCAGGCAGTAAGTCCTCAGATAAGGACAGTAGAAATAAATAGTGTTCCAGAGGCCATTCAGAAATAAAACAGGCAAAACTGGGTTACTAACAGGAAATGGGTTGAGTGTGAACCAGGAGAAGATACTTAGGTTAACGTCTGTTTTGAAGAGACTGGAGATACATAATAATAAAAATGTATATGACAGTGAAAATAACTGATGTCATCGAGCACCTGCTATTTGCATGGTGCAAGACTGAATTTTTAATCATCAAACTTTGAAATTTGGTACAATTAGTGTCCCCATTTTACGGATGATAAAACTGAGGCTCAAAAGAGTCACATGGCCTAAGATTACACAGGAATGGAGCAGAGCTGGGCACCACAGGAATGGCAAGACAAGACATAATTGCTATCCTCAGCGTGACACTTACAGAATCTCCCTGTGGATGACCAGCACTTTAGAGTACACAGAACACTTTTAAATGTGTTATTTTAGTTAATCCCCACATATTACTGTGTAGTAGACCTTGCCATCATCTTCTTACACATGATGAAACTGAGATCTAGAGGAAAGGAGTCAGCTTTCTAAGGTCGGATAGTAATTAGGTGACATATCTAATTTAAATGATAAATCAGAGCACTTTACAAAACATGACAACTTCTTTACAAGTACTATGGGTAAGATACTGCTGCTACTCACACTGGTGTAAATCCGAAGTCATTCATGGAAAAAGAGTACAGATGATACAGTTTATACTCTGGGATCAGACTGTTTATTATATTGGCATCCCGTTTCTGCTATAAGACCTTGGACAAGTTACTTAATTTCCTAAGTATATTTTCTTATCCAAAAAATAGGAATAATGCATATGTTACTATTTTTATAAGGCTTCAGTGATAATTTTTAATAGATAATTCATGCAACATGCCTGGAGCCTAGTAAAATTCAATAAATGTTAGTAGTAGTAATAATAGTTCAAAGAAATGACAAAATCAGTTGCAAAAGGAAATACTAAAATATATAAAATCACATTTCAAACAAATTTTGAAGACTTTCAGATGGTATAAGAGAAGCAATCCTGTGGGTAGGGAGTTAGGAATGTTTTTAATCCCAAAGATTGCTTTTGTTTAAGTTAGCAGTAGGGTTTATGAGCAGAAGAGTTAAATTACTGGAGATGGGCCAGGCACGGTGGTTCATGCCTATAATCCCAGAATTTTGAGAGGCCAAGGCAAAATGATTGCTTGAGGCCAGGAGATTGAGACCAGCCTGTGCAACCCTGTCTCCACGAAAATAATAGTGTTTTAAATTATTGAATATGTACTTAAAAGCAATTAGGCAGCACAATGAAATAGTCCCAGGGAGAAGTATCAAGGCCCTGAAGAAGGGTGGTAGTGGAGGGGATCGAAGGGGGAGATAGGTGGGTATGAGGGGCTGCAGGGCATTTTAGGAGCTCTTCCCAGCATACATTTGGATTGCTTTCTCACAACATCACTTAGTAAATACATAAGAAATGCAAACTCATTTTCTAACCTGGCTAAGGAAAAAAATCTAATCTGGATGGTGTTCGCTGCACTACAACAAAATGCATTCCAGAATCAGGTATAAACAGTTGGGAGTTACATGTTGTTCTGATTGCCTGCACTTTGTTTTTGTCCTTTGGTGCAGGAAACCCGTAGCTGGTGTATGGATTCACATATCCACGTTTGCTATTCTGTCTGCATTCTCAGAGGTGTTTATTTGTTGGCTTCTGTGCTTATTTGTACTTGTGTTCTCATCTTGAAGCATGGTCTCTAGGACTTTTTTCTCAGAATGCAGAAATATATGAAATGTAAAAATATCTACACCCTTGTGCCTGTACCTATATTTTGATCTCAGTTGATTTTTTATATTGTTCTGCTATTAAGCTGAATTAACACTGAGCAAAAAGACCACTTTAAAAATGTTACTAGTAGTGTTTCAATTTCTTGTATCCTAGGTTTAATGGAAGTGATTAGACATTTTGTAATGAACTGGTTCTTCATTCTATAATGATAGTTTTTGAATGTCATGATCTAAAACTAGCAAAAGTTTTCAGACGTGTACTACTTATGGAAAGGAGAAGGGAATATTTAAGCCTGAAGGGTATGTTTCAAAATAGCATTGAGCTGGCTCATCCTGTCTGACAATCCTGGATCCAGTGCGAGTGGATTGCAGTTTGCTAGTGCTGATTCAGATGAGGGCAAAGAGCTGGCTTGAATGATCTGACTGTTAGTGTACCATTCCAGAAGTACCCATCTACTCTTGAAGGATCTCAGGGACTCAGATGATCTCAGATCCAAGGTTACCAGGGACAATGGCTTAACCAGTCAAAAATAGGTTTGTACTTGCTATGGTTCCACTTAGATGAGGTGTTTGACATTTTCACACTAGGCAGGCAAAAGCTTTTATGTCCTAATGTTTATGAACATAGCCTGGTTGGTCAAACAAGAATAAAGAATGACCTATCACAACAATTTTCCTGGGCATATCTTATGTTTGTAAGTTTCTAAGTTTACAATGTATGAGGCAGCTGATATTAATAATAAGTCAATAGTCAACAAATGTAGTAAGGTCCAGGACTATCTCACTCAGTGATTACTGCTGTAAAATCTATCCCGCTGAATCTCATTGGACATTCAAAATGTCCTTAAAGTGTTAGAAACAGGCAAATCTCTTTTTAAGTCCACTACCTCATGTATGCCTCATGTGTCCATAACTTACCTAAATGAGTCCTTTAAATGAGCTGCTGATGTCCCATTTGCCATTTTTTCCTCCCAAAGAAATTCATGTTTAGCTGCAAGGTAACTTCCCTGTGTGAAATTTATAGGTTTGCCAGCCATAGAAAACATTAATGCATAATACATAAACAAAATCTATGCTCCTTTTGCAAAAAAAAAAAAAAAAAAAAGCAAAAGAGAAACAAGGAATTTAGTCCTTGCTTTCCAAAGGGAGAATACATGAATCTTGCATTTTTATTTTTGATACCTTTTTGCCTTTAAATATGTGAGATGACTATTAATGCCCATATTCACAGCAGGGATAGAAGGGAAATGGCAGTAAATTGTAAAGCACATTTACATTATAACAAGGCCTGTGGAAGCATTGTAATTCACACAGTTATTTCAACAGAGGTTTGGACTTCCTCCAATTTAATTTTCTGAAGTTGGGCTGTGCAGCTGGGTCATTCCTGGTCTAATTTGGGAAATGTATCTCTTAAGGCTGTGGATCAGAATGCCAGCCTCCCAGTTGTCACCAAGGAGCATCATTTTCAGCCACTGAGGTCTGAGGGCAAAGCATCAGAATCACTTTATGTGGACACAGCAGCCTAGCTAGCTTCATAAATTCTGTTGCAAAGAGCAATAATCAATATTTCATGTTTAATGATGCAGAGCTAAAATTACTATAGATTTTATGTCTTCTACTTTTCCAAATTATGCAAACATTAGTAACCCCTTTTTTAGTGCCCTTATTACACTTCCATTAAAAAAAGGATGGGGGGAAGTGGGGAGGAAGCCTGGTAATATACAGTGAAATTATTGAATAGTCAAAAGCATCAAAAGTGATTTTGGTTTTTAATTTTTGTTAAATAGTTGCCCTTAGGTTAGTATATAATTATTTCCAACACATACAAAAAAACCTGATTTATGCAAGTGGCACAGGTTTTGTCACCTACAACCACACAGTAAAGTAAACTGCAGATTGTTTTCACATTTTTAGTTCACTTAAATGCTCTGGGATATGCTGGGATTAAATGGCCATGATGGAAGTCAGAAAAGTGAAAAGGTTGACATTTAGAAACAAGTGAACAAGTGTACTTTAGAGAAAAAGCAATTTTGATTGGATTTCTGATTTTAACCTGTCCAAAGCACATACACTGCTTGTTTAGACTGTAGAAGTGGTAGAGACTGAAAAAAAAGGAAAAATAACAAACAAACCAGAACAGTGTTTTATTATTGGGCAGGTCAAGGAGCTGACTAAGCAGCCACGGAGATGGGCTTGTCTAACCTCTTAGCTGTTCCACTGTCTGTGACAGAAGAAAAGCCTGCAGGATTAAGACAGGAGGTTAAAGCCAGACACAAAAGAACAAAATTCAGTATCCACCATTCATTCTAATAGTTCACACCCAAGTTACTTTAGAACAACTCAGTGGGAAGTCTAGCAAGTAGTCAGTAATTTTTCACCACAACAGTGTAGCCTAGATTCCTCTGCCACTCATAATAAAGACTTCATTTGGAGAAATGGGATTAAGTACTCTGGAATGCTGTGTGTCTGGATTGTATTTGAATAATTCAACTTGCATTTTGCAGACAGGTTTAGCCTACATGTAAAATAAAAGAAGTAAATAGAGCATAGTAGATCCTGCTATTTGGAGGGTCAAACTGAGCCAGAAAGCTGGGTTCAGGTCCTTGAGTAGTGACAGCTTCTCCTATAAAGATCAGTCATCAGACACACATATTCTTCTGATGTATAATATGATTAATTAATATGATAAGTTTATTGGTTTATAGAAAAAAGAATTGCAAAGACAGAGCAAACAAAAGAAACTTAGGATTCTTGGAGCTATCAACGAGGATTCAGGGACAACTCATGTAAAAGGGCAATTGAAGGTTTAATGAAGTGACTATTTACATAGATGCGCAAAGTAGAGGAGAAGCCACAGGGAGAAGGAGGCATCTGGGGTTATCAATAGTTGAATGGTGCAAAGGAAGGGAGAGAAAGGAAGGGAAGGTCTTGGAGGAGTGAGAAAATGGAGCAGTTATAGGAATATGCACTGTCCTATGGGAAAGGCCATTCTGTGGAAACTGTGGACTTTAGTTATGTCCAACCTGTGCTCCAGCAAAAGAGGAGAACAAAAAGAAAAAAATACTTCAGCTTCTTTCTTCTGCTACACTCTGGGCTCATGCCAGTGCCTCCCCCTGCTCAAACACTTCCCAAAGCCATAAAATAAAGGGCCTGATAGATAAAGTCCAAAATTATGAGTCTCTCAGGACACAGTGAAGAATGGAGAAGAGTAAAGACCGTATCTGACAGGCAGACAATAATCAGCAGAGGACATAAAATTCCTTGGGATTTTTTGGGCCATTAAGCTACTAAAGTTTCTTTTCATCTTAGTCAGAATAACACATCCATTATTTATTCAACAGACAATATCAAGCACCTCTTCAATAACTCATTTTGGGAATAGGCACATTGAGATGAATAAGTTACCATCCCTGACCTTGAAGAGCTGAGCTGGGGAGGCAGGTAAAGAGTAAATACTAAAAATAGGGATCACCAGAGGTTGCTGAGGATGCAAGGTGGGGTACCTAACTATCTTGTTGGGTTAGGAATATCTGCATGGAGGAGGGGAAAATTCAGGTCTTCCTGAAAGAAAAATGGAGTGGATCGATAGAAGAGTTAGAGGCATATTGTTACTGAAATGTCCAGTGGGCATGTGAGTTCTGGGATTTTGTGATGAATCATCTGACTGAGCTCAGAGAAGAAGTGTGTGCAGGGGCCACCGAGGTGGAGTCGGGAGAGGCAGGCTGAGCCCTGTCACACAGACCTTGGCTGAGGAGTTTGGAATCTATCCTGACAGCAGCAGGGAACTAGTAGGAAAATGGCATTAGTTTCTAGTAAGAAAATGGAACTGCCAGTTATAAAATCAGAGACAAATGGGACTAGTAAGAGAAACCAATGATGGGATAGATCTATTAGTATATGCTTTTAATAGTAAAATAAAACAAAGCTTTCTCAAAGGATGAAACTCTGAGAGATCTGTGGAGTAATTTGACTTGCTTATCCATCTCTGAGAAAATGAGGACATGGTTTGGAACTTCCAGGCCAATTGAATTGAAGTGTTTTTGTATAGTTAGCTTAAATAACCAAATGATGAAATCAATCCTCCAAATTGTCAGCAGAGCAGCTGCTCAGAAAGCTCTTGTTAGTCATTGACCTTACGTTTAATATGATTTCCTAGAATGCAGATAGTCAGATATTAAATAAAGCCCTCCCCACCCAGCAAGCTTTCTGCAATGAAATATCCAGGGAAAGGAGAATGGCTAGCACAAATTACAAAAATGCTTTTCTTTATGTCCCCCAAGTCCCCAGAGAAAAAAGAATCGAAGAAAGCACTCCACAGTCACATCTTGGAGAAGAAAGTGCCAGGACTGGCAGCAGCTTCATATCTTATCTTATCTTTTTTTTTTTTTTTTTTTTTTTGAAATGGAGTCTCTCTCTATCGCCTAGGCTGCAGTGCAGTGGCGTGATGTTGGCTCACTGCAACCTCCGCCTCCTGGGTTCAAGTGATTGTCCTGCCTCAGCCTCCCAAGTAGCTGGGACTACAGGTGCATGCTACCACACCTGGCTAATTTTTTGTATTTTTAGTAGAGACGGGGTTTCACCATGTTAGGCAGGATGGTCTCGTTCTCCTGACCTCATGATCCACCCACCTCGGCCTCCCAAAGTACTGGGATTACAGGCGTGAGCCACTGCGCCCAGCCGCTCCATCTCTTTTCTAATCATGTTGCAGGAGCAAAAAAAATAAAAATAAAAAAAATTACAACCTAAAAATTCACCTCTGGTTTTCAAGAATAATTAAGATTTCTCATTCAAACTATTTACTTTCTGCGTCGAAACAGCTTCCAGCCCAACCATTTCCAGTCCTGCACTGAATAATGATGTTTAGCCAATGACTGATTACATATACAAACCGTAACAACGTAACATTACAAAGATGGTGATACAGTATTCTTACTTTATTTCTTTTAGATTTGGATATGTTTAGATATACAAATATTTACCATTGTGTTATCATTTGCTTGCAGTATTTAGTACAGTAAGATACACTGAATAGGTTTGTAGCCCAGGAGCAATAGGCTGTATGACATAGCGCAGGAGTGTAGCAGGCGATACCATCCACGTTTGTGAAAGCATACTCTGTGCTGGTCACAGGATGATGAAATCTCCTAATGACAAATTCCTTAGGACATAGCCTTGTTCTTAAGCAACACTTGACAATATATGACCTAGATTTATTACTTCTGTCATTTGAGGTGGGATGGGATATGATTAAAAAAAAAAATACAGATAGCAGGTATAGGGGAAAAATAGAGGATAAATGTGGAAGCTTATTCTTAGAATATGGAATCAGAGTCTATAGGGCTAAAGAATAAGTTTTACCCTAAAAATTAAATGTCATGTTAAAGATTGCAAAGGGCAATCTATCTATCGATCTGTCAATCATCTTTGTCTATTTACTATAATTACTCTGCCTATATGGCATTTGCTTCCACTTACTATAAATATCACAAATGTAGTAAGAGTTAAAACAAAAGTAAAGGTGTTTATAGATCACGTAGTTAAAGAGGTGGGGAAATGGTTGATCCTTCCCCCAAGGAGGGGAGGATCCAAGATGGCAGATTAGACACAACTCCAGTGTACAACACCCAGCAAAAGAGACGCAGAAACCCAGAGGTCTCCTAGCTCCAACCGAGGTACCAGGTGCATTTCAGTGGGTCTGGTCCAAGGGTGAGCAAAGCCCACTCAGGGCAGACCGAGGTGGGGAGGGGTGCTGCTTCACCCAGAAAGTGCATCTGACCTGCGAGTTGGAGGCTCCACCTCTGGCACTCTGGTCCAGATACAGCGCTTCCCCCAAAGCCTCAGCAATACACAGAACAGGGGATCTTTGCCAGTCAAGTGCCTGGAATTACAAGTGCAGAGTTGAATAAGAGTCTGCAGACTGAGCTATCGCCCCCTCCCCCCGCCCAGAGAGAGAGGGAGCTGTAAGCGGTAGCAACTGGGCATCCCCTACCCCATGACCAGAGAGAGAGAAAGCTGAAAGGGGGAGACTGCCGGGTGCGGGTGTGGCTGGCAGGTTCCTACCCTCCCGCACAAACCCCAGAGGGCTGAGGCTCTGACTCTAGTGGGTTGCATAGCTAGTGCCACAGTCTGAGTTGAACCCTGAATGATCCAGCCCAGTGGAGGAAGGGCACAACCCACCACTAGAGGGGTGGGACTGGGCTACATGTTTTAACAAAAAACACAGGAAGCCTACATAGCAACAGATGGCATTCTTGACAACCCAGCAGCACCTACAGGTCAGCGGAAGAGGCGGGCCTAATCTCCCAGCATAAACAAAAAAGACACAGGAAGCTTCCCTAGTAACCTGAAGGAGTCCCTGGAAACCCAGTAGCACCCTCACAGGCAGACAAGTGACCTCATCAAGCAGCTCTCTGACACCACAGCCAGGTAAATCCACAAAGATGGGAAAAAAACAGTGCAAAAATGGTGAAACCACCAAAGACCAGAACACCACTTCTCCTTCAAGGGATCACAATTCCTCAACAACACAGGATCACAACTTGACCAAGAAGGAGTGTGAAGAATTGATGGAAACAGGATTCAGAAGGTGGATAATAACAAACTTTTCAGAAGGAATACGTTCTAACTCAATTCAAAGAAACCAAAAACCTGGAAAAAAGGTTAGACAAAATGCTAACAGGAATAACCAGCTTAGAGAAGAACATAAACGACTTGATGGAGTTGAAGAACACAGCACGAGAACTACATGAAGCAAACACAAATTTTAATAGCTGAATCGATCAAGCAGAAGAAAGGATATCAGAGATTGAAGATCAACTCAATGAAGTAAAAAGAGAAGGCAATACAAGAGAAAAAAGAGTGAAAAGAAACGAACAAAGCCTCCAAGAAATATGGGATTATGTGAAAAAACCTAATCTACGCTTGATTGGTGTACCTGAATATGACGAGGAGAATGAATCCAAGCTGGAAAACACACTCCAGGATATTATCCAGGAGAACTTCCCAACCCTAGCAAGGCAGTCCAAATTTCAAACTCAAGAAATACAGAGAACTCCACAAAGATATTCCTCAGGAAGAACAACCCCAAGGCACATAATCCTCAGATTCACCAGGGTCGAAATGAAGAAAAAAATGCTAAGGGCAGCCAGAGAGAAAGGTCAGGTCATCCACAGAGGGAAGCCAACCAGACTCACAGCAGATCTCTCGGCAGAAACTCTACAAGCCAGAAGAGCGTGGGGGCCAATATTCAACATCCTTAAAGAAAAGAACTTTCAACCCACAATCTCATATCCAGCCAAACTAAGCTTCATAAGTGAAGAAGAAATAAAATCCTTTACGGACAAGCAATTATTGAGAGATGTTGTCACCACCAGACCTGCCCTACAAGAGCTCCTGAAAGAAACACTAAGCATGGAAAGGAACAAGTACCAGTCACTGCAAAAGCAAACCAGTTGGCAAAGACCAAAAATGCAATGAAGAAAATGAGTCAACTAATGAGAAAGAAAACCAGCCAGTAACAAAATGGCAGGATCAAATTCACATATAACAATATTAACATTGAATGTAAATGGCCTAAATGCCCCAATCAAAAGACACTGACTGGCAAAAAATTTTTTGCAATCTACCCTTCTGACAAAGGGCTAATATCCAGAATCTACAAGGAACTAAAACAGATATACAAGAAAAAAACAAACAACCCCATTCAAAAGTGGACAAAGGATATGAACAGATACTTTTCAAAAGAGGACATATAGGAGGCCAACAAACATGTGACAAAATGCTCATCATCACTAGTCATTAGAGAAATGCAAATCAAAACCACACTGAGATATCATTTCATGCCAGTTAGAATGGCAATCATTAAAAAATCTGGAGACAACAGATGCTGGAGAGGATGTGGAGAAATAGGAACACTCTTACACAGTTGGTAGGAGTGTACATTAGTTCAACCATTGTGGAAGACAGTGTGGCGATTTCTCAAGGATCTAGAAATAGAAATTCCATTTGACCCAGCAATCCCACTATTGGGTATATACCCAAAGAACTATAAATCATTCTGCTGTAAAGACACATGCACACGTATGTTCATTGCAGCCCTGTGTACAATAGCAATAACCTGGAACCAACCCAAATGCCCATCAATGATAGACTGGACAAAGAAAATGTGGTACATACACATCGTGGAATACTATGCAGCCATAAAAAATGATGAGTTCGTGTCCTTTGTAGGGACTTGGATGAATCTGGAAACTGTCATTCTCAGCAAACTGACCCAAGAACAGAAAGCCAAGCACCGTATGTTCTCACTCATAGGTGGGTGTTGAACAACGAGAACACGTGGACTCAGGGAGAGGAGCATCACACACAGAACAGTTGTGGGGGGTAGGGGAGAGACAACGGTGGGTGGGGAGGGATAACATGGGGAGAAATGCTAGATATAGTATGCACTTAAATAAATTATTTTAAAAAAGATGAGTTATTGTTAATGAAAAGAAGTGTTATTACATCAGAAGGGGCAAATATACCCTAGTACTAAATTCTAAATTGTATTTCTCTTTCATTTCATTACATAAAAATCTGGTAGCAAAATATTTCTCTTTCATTTTATTATATAAAAGAGAGATCTGCCTAAAAAGAATCCTTGTGGCAATTAAATATTTAATTTTGCTTAAGTTTCTACCAGCCAAAGCAAAACAAATGACCTCATTAAGACTTACGAGTTATTGTTGATGAAAAGAAGTGTACTATTACATCAAAAGGGGCAAATATACCCTAGTACTAAATTCTAAATTGTATTTCTCTTTCATTTCATCATATAAAAGAGAGATCTGGTGTTTTATATAGACACTGTATAATAGATCTCAATCCCTTCCTCACCACACCGTACACAAAAAGCAATTCACAGCCGAATGCTGTGGCTCACACCTATGATCCCAGCACTTTAGGAGACCAAGGACCAGCACTACAGGAGTGCGCCACTACACCTGGCTAACTTTTTGTATTTTTCAGTAGAGACGGGTTCTCACCATGTTGGCCAGGCTGGTCTCAAGCTCCTGACCTCAAGTGATCTGCCCACCTTGGTCTCCCAAAGTGTTAGGATTACAGGAGTGAGCCACCATGCTCGGCCCCATTAGTGTTCTGAATAAAACATTTTAAAACACATGGCTAACGCAAAGCAAGCAAACAAAAACAGTTCAGTTCTCAACTTTTATAATGCTATGGTTCCATGTTAGAATTTTGTATTCACTAGTCCTAGGTTATGACTCACATGGTCACTTCTCAGGAATCTTTCAGTTGTATAAAAAATGAACAACAACAAAAAAAATAGAAATCTGAACTGAAAGCGTTTTTTGAAAGTGAGAGAATCTAAGTGGGCACGGTGGCTTACACCTGAAATCCCAGCACTTTGGGAGGGTGAGGCGGTGGGTCATGAGATCAGGAGTTCGAGACCAGCCTGGCCAACATAGTAAAACCTGTCTCTGTTAAAAATACAAAAAATTAGCTGGGCATGGTGGCAGGCACCTGTAATCCCAGCTACTCAGGAGGCTGAGGCAGGAGAATCGCTTGAACCCGAGGTTGCAGCAAGCGGAGATCATGCCACTGCACTCCAGCCTGGGTAGCAGAGCAACACTCCTTCCCCCTAGTAATAAATAAATAACATGAGAGAATCTATTGAGAAAACTGAAAAGTCTATCAGTGCGCTGGTTTCAAGCTCCAGTTTGAAACAGATGTTCATAGCATCGCCCCGGCTCTGGCCTCTTGACTCTTTTTCCTTTGTCTCCATCCTCTTTGCTGTGTTATATTTTTTCCATCAGTTAGTAGCTGTCGTAGATGCAAATACTTCTGTCACAATGCCAGTGTCCCTCACACTTCAAAATCCTAACACTCCAAAATCCAGAGGAATAAACTGAAGTTCTCCAAATCCTGAGGTGGAGTTTAAATAACTAACATTGGTTGAGTAACTGCTATGTGCTGGGCACTATTCTAGGCACTGGAAATACAGTGGTGGATGTGACAAAAAATGTGCCTACAATCCAGTGAAGGTAGACAAATAATCAAACGCAAATACATTAGGAAGTGATAAAGATCATGAAGAAGTGAATAAGAGCATAAAGTATGATAAATACACAGCAAGTGAAGGATGACATTTTAGAGAGTTCAACAATCAAAAAGGGCCTTTTTATAGATGGTAGTTGTATCTTTTTTTTTTTTTTTTGAGGTGGAGTCTCACCCTTTAGCCCAGGCTGGACTTCACCAGTGTGATTTCGGCTCACTGCAACCTCTGCCTCCTGGGTGCTGGTTCAAGCAATTCTCCTGCCTCAGCCTCCCGAGTAGCTGGGATTACAGGCATGTGCCACCATGCCCAGCTAATTTTTGTATTTTTAGTAGAGACAGTGTTTCACAATGTTGGTCAGGCTGGTCTTGATCTCCTGACCTTGTGATCCGCCCACCTTGGCCTCACAAAGTGCTGGGATTACAGGCATGAGCCACTGCGCCCAGTCAAGGAAGACTTTTTTGAGAAGGCAATATTTGAGCAAACATCTGGATGAAGTGAGGAAGCCATGTGAGGGTAATGTTGATTGTAATTGTGCACAGAATTAATGTTCTGTGTACAAGGAACAGCAAAAGTAAAGACAAATGATCTAAAAGGGAGCAACTGTGGCTGCTTCTGAAACACCCCAAGACCAATATGGCTAGACAAGAGTGGGTTGTACGTAAAAAGAGTGGTAGGAAATGAGATCAGAGAGAGAGGTGGTGGTTTGCATTACATAGGGCTCTATAGGCTGTGGTGATGAGTTTGGATTTCATTCTAAAAGTGATGGAAAACCATTGAATTATGAAGAGGAAAATATCACTAATCTACATTTGTTTAACTATGATGAATCAGTAAATTAGTAGGTCGGCCTTGTTACATGACAATTATGTTCAGATGTTGCTAGATTAGAGTTGAAGCAGCAGCTCCATGGTTTCATCAGGATTCCAAGTACCTTCTGTCTTTCTATTTTATTATCTTTAGTGTATGGTTTTCCTCCTTATAGGCACAATGGCTTTTGCACTCTGGATTTCATTACTATAATCCAGGCAGGAAGAAGAAGGAAAAGCAAACATTAAAAGTCACATGCCAGCTGAATTGTTTTTCTTTTTTTGTATCAGAAAAACAATGGTTTATACAGAAGCCCCATTTAGTAGACTTATGCTCATATTCATATGAAGAAAAACTGATCTCAATCCTTACCACATACCATACACAAAAATTAACTACTCATACACCTAAATGTAAATGAACTATACATTTTCTAAGAGAAAATATAGGAGACTATCTTTACAACATTGGGACAGGAAAACGTTTCTTAGGACACAGAAAATACTCAGTAACAAAAATAAATAAATTACATTGCATCAAAATGAAAAGCTTTTGCTTGTCAAAAGATATTCATTGGGAAGAAATATTAGCAACACATATCTGACAAAAGAGTTGTACCCCATAATATATAAAGAACTCCTACTGCTTGATAAATAAGACATATAACTCAGTTAAAAATAAATGCAAAAAATACTCAACATTATTAATTATCAGAGATGTGCAAGTTGAAGTCACAATAAGATATCACACATCCAGGAGAATAACCAAAGTGAAAAAGACGAGCATTGAATATTGGAATGTACAGTAGCTAGACTTCTCCTACATTGCTGGTTGGAATATAAAATAGTACAACCAGTTTAGGAAACTTTGGAAGTTTCTTTGAAAGTTAAACATGTATTTACCTCATGAGGTAGCAATTTCATGCTACATATTTACTGACGAGAAATGAAAACACATCCACAAGGAAGCTTGCACAACAATGATTATAGCAGCTTTATTCACACTAGGCAATATGGATATGAAAATAATTAGAATGTTCATTAACTAGAGAATGGATGGTTGTGTGTGTATACAATAGAAAACTCAGCAATAAAAAGAAGCTACTGATATATGCAATGGACAGCATGGACGAATGTCAAAATATAATGTTAAGTAAATTAAGCTAGACACAAAAGAATAGATAAATGTATACGAAAGTCTGGAACAAGCAAAACTACTCTACACAGAAATCAGAACAGGGGTGCCTTTGGGAGAGGATAATTGATTTTAAAGGGGCACAAAGGAACTTTCTGGGAATGCGAAATGTTCTATATATGTTTTGGCTGTGGTTCCACCAAAGGAAGCATTTATTAAAACTGTATTATACACTTATAAGGTGCATTGCATGCTTTGTAAATTATACTCCAATTAAAAAAGAAAACCCAGCTGGGCACAGGGGCTCATGCCTGTAATCCCAACACTTTGGGAGGCCAAGGCAGGTGGATCACAAGGTCTGGTGATTGAGACCATCCTGGGTAACACAGTGAAACCCCATCTCTATTAAAATTTAAAATAATTAGCTGAGTGTGGTGGCACATGCCTATAGTCCCAGTTACTCAGGAGGCTGAGGCAGGAGAATCGCTTGAACCTTGGAGGTGGAGGTTGCCGTGAGCTGAGATCCTGCCACTGCACTCCAGCCTGGGCGACAGAGCATGACTCTGTCTCAAAAAAAGAAAAAAAAAAAAAAAAAGAAAAAAAAGGAAACCCAGTTACTACAAGATCACTCAGGCTGATGTAAGGAGAAGTGACTGATGCAGCCTAACATAGGAAGCAGGGCAATAATTAGTAGATTACCATGGTTGGCTTAGACTAGACTGAGAAGTGGCCAAGTTCCAAATATATTTTGAAAGTGGGGTCAGTAAGATTAGCTGATTGATTGACTATAGATTGTGAGAGGAAGAAATGAGGAAAATCTGGCTCTTAGGTTTAACTCTTCACAGCTAGGTGAATAGTGATGCCATTTGCTAAAATGAGGAAGAAGCAGTGAAGAAGGAGGTTTGGGTAGGTAGGTATAAGCAGGGAAATCAACATTTTGGTTTTGAGCTTGAGATGCTTGTCAGACATGCACATGAAACTGTCAGGTAGGCAGATAAATGCAGAAGAGTGAAGTTTAGAGAAGAGGTCGGGTACAAATGTGAAATCGAAGCTGTGAGACCACCTGAGATCCCCTAAGGAGTGAGGATAGATAGAGAAGAGGACAGGTGGCTGGGACTGGCAGCCTGTGTGTTTCTAGAGGTTTTATAGGAGTGGGGAAGTTCTGGAAGCAGCAATGAGGAGCAAGGAGAATCCCACCCCACCTCCACACCATGTAGTATGTAGCATGTGGGGAAAAAATGGCCACCTCTCAAGTGGACTGCAGGGGAGAAAATGTGCTCAGGGACTCAGACAAATTTTTCATCTGCAAAATCCCCTATATACTAGACGTCTTTTCTGAACAGTTCTTTGCGCTTCTTGCTCTAACAAAAACTTAGCTGTCCCAGCACAATGAGGCATAGTTTAGTTAGGACAACATAATTAAGGGCATATTCAAAGAAGTGGGGAGATACAGGATTTTGCTAATAACAGACTGCAAAGGACCCCTTGTAAATGCTGGAAGGACTGGGGAAAGGTGGGTGATTGGGCCAAATTCTGGAATGCAGTATGGGGTTTAAATAATCATGTAATGGGAGAGGTGATCTAGGAGACTTGGGTGTCTGGTGGGTTATAAGCATGTAGAGACTAGTTTTCATGGTCTTTTAGATGTAATTGGATAATTATTTCTAACTACGACTTCCTCTTGGGACTGGTCACTTCGGCAATTTCTGGAGGGGGATAAGTGGTGTGATAAATGGTATGGTAGATAGTGTGGCCTCAGGGAATGGTGGGAATGGTGGTCTTCCCAGGAACAGAGTTCTGTGACTCTTCCTTAAATCCTGCCGTGACTGATAAAACTGAAGACAGGTAGTCTTACCAGGAACCTGGGCCAAATTCTGTCACAACTCTGTGGCCAGAGAAATGGGATTACAGAGACTACAAATGCCTGGAATTCAGGGGAGGGGTGTGTGTGTCTGAGCACTTGGGCTATGGAGAAGAGGTTGCCAAGAGTTACCAAGAGACAAGAGACAATGGTTGCTGAATGGCAAAACACAGCATGCAGTCATTAGCATCTCTTACCCAGCAACCAGCAATGACAATACTGTTGAGAAGGTCAGTTTGGAAAGAGTGTGGGTGGATCCATATACACATATCCCAGCTCTGAAAAAATAATAGGAAACATTATCTTTCTGAGTAAAAAAATCACACAGTTTGAGTGACAGTATTCTAATTTGATCAAGGATCCCTTACTGTTGTGCGTTTAAACACTTAACCATCGCAAAGTCCAGACCTCTTAATGGTATGTTGTATCAATTTTGCTAACAATTATTCTTGAGTAGTATTTCTTGGAAGATAGCTGGTGTCAGCTTGTAAGATATATCTTCTCTTTTTCACAGGAAGAACTGAAAAGATTGCAGAATCCTCTAGAACAAGTTAATGATGGAAAATATTTATTTGAAAAGTAAGTAAAAAGTCTTAAAGAGAGTTAAATCATTTTCCAAGGTTGGAAAGCTTGAGTAAAAAGAAAAGCTTTCTGGTAAAAATAAGTAAGTAAATTAGACAGTTTCTTATGCTATCATTGTGGTCAGAACCCAGTAATGTGGCTCATTTGAGATGTAGGTAGATAAATGTATGACTAGCTGAGCAATGATACACAAGCTCTACTGCTTAACAGAGTAATATGATGCCTGGGAGATTTTCTGGTTATATGTCTAAGGGCTTGAAACTTAACTCTGACTTGTCTTAGGCTTTTAATCAGGGACGTTTATAGAAGGCAGGCACAAAATCAAGGCTAACACTAACATTAATAGACTGAACATTCAAATTAATGCTACAGAATGGGACAAAATTGAGTTAAAATAAAGCAAAAAAGAAGAAATTAAATTGAACAGAGATAAAAGTAAACATTTATAATGTACCCTGTACTGTTGAATGCTCACAGACACTCCTCATCAAATTCTGATTATAGCCTGTCTTCCTCCCTTCCTCCCTCCCTCCCTCCTTCCCTCCTCCTTCCCTCCTTCTCTCCTTCCTTCCCTCCTTCCTTCCCTCCTTCCTTCCTTCCTTCCTTCCTTCTCTCCTTCCTTCCTTCCTTCCTTCCTTCCTTCCTTCCTTCCTTCCTTCCTTC